>CM071953.1:4397500-4657500 GCA_036784905.1 Acrossocheilus fasciatus
TGGATCATTCAGAAAATCCTTTATGTAATACATTAATGCTATAATTGGTCTTCTGTTGAGTAGATTTACCCTTTGGGATCACTTGACTTCATATAATAAAATGTGTCTTTTGTTGACTTCATTTATCAAGATAAGTGACTCAGGATATCATCATGCAAATGTGTCTCAGAATGTTTCAAAGACAGCAAATCATTAAAAGTCTTTTTCCAGTTTTAGGTGCTTTATTAATTTCTAAGTGCTTTATGAAACACAGAACATTATGTTGTGGACTTTAAATGTGTTCTAAATGTTCTAAATTAACTATTTAAAGCCTTGGCTTCAGTTAATGGCCTCAGCTATCAGCAGCTGTTTCTTTTTGAGTTGCTTTGTCTATGACAAGAGAACAAATGAATCAAAAGTTATCATTGTCACCATGGTTGTCATTTGTTGGTCACTGTAGCCCGTTTAATAGACAGCAATTGGGGAAAAAACACATAAAATAATTGTAAATGTCCTTTTAAATACATACATACAAAATAAAATACACAGTTTTTAGCCACAAAATGTCTAGGTTTCTTTTTTACAGAGAAATGTCAATTTAATGCCAGTAAACAGATAGTTCCCAGGGCATGCATGAACTGTATATGTGTGACTGCAGGATCAACTGCTGAATCCATACAGTAAATAGAAGACACTTTTGTCTTGTCAGTCAAGTAGACAACAGGAAGTCCGAAAAATACAATAAAATGTTATTTATGTTATTAATGAAGCAGACTTTGCTTGAAAGTTCATCAAAACATTGCTGTTTTCCTCTATTGATTGACATTTCTCATTGGCAGCCTCCCTAGAAATCATTATAAGTCTGAGCATGTCATGAAATATAAGCAAAATGTTGCACGTAGTTTCACACTCTAAGATTCTGAATAGAAAGAATGCACATTTTTTATGGCTAATGAAGTCTGACAAAAGCATAATTCATCTTGTCTACATAATTCACCCATACCAAATAACCCGTCTCCAGTTGTATAAGTCATCATCATCCCAGAGCGGCGTCAGGGTGTCGTGATAATAAACTTCATTCTGCTCTCTTGTTGTTGGATCAAAACGGCCACTCACCGGCTTGAATGGGAATAGATTGCCGTCTGATTGCTTAAATAAAACATGAAGGATCTAATGAACATATTCAGGCTGTGGCATATAACTCCAATGCATGGCAGCAAGCATTGATTAAACCTCCCCTGTTTGGCATTTGGATAATGAACAAACATTGTAGAGAAATGGCAACTATTAACCTTTTACCCCCGTTTTCCCCATTGCTATTGAAATAGTCCTGTTTTGATTCCCCTTATGAAAATCAATGAATTAAGACAGACAGGGGATTTTTATATATTATTATTATTATTTAATTACAAAAGTTTTCCCACTATTTTCTGTTCAAGGGTTCAGTAGTGTGCTGATATTTCACAGAACAAAATTTGCACAGCCTCGCCATAAGGGTTCTGCAAAGTTGTTAAGGATTTTAACATATCAAAAGAACAGATAGCATTTGTGTTTCGTTTGTTTGCAGTAGTTTTCAAAAATGGCACTTTTTTCTTGATTTCACAATACACGTAGGAGGCGGTGAGTGTGTTTGTCTTTGCTCGTATAGTGTTTTTCTCTCGGTACAGCTGTCCATCTCAGTGGTAGGTAAAGTCTGCACGGGAGGGTGTTTGGCACTCTTTTTGTCCCTGTGAAGTTCTCAGTGCCCATGAAAGATTCCAGCTTTTCTAATCCAGTTTTTGAATTCCATCATTTTCTTTCCTTCTGTCATTTTTAATTAATTTATACCATGTTGAAAAGAGCATAAGAACTGGTCACCAGCATATGTTCTACTTCAGATGCTGGTGTTCTGGTTTGTCCCGACCAGACGTCTAACCAGCAAGACCACTTTTCACCAAAAAGTCCATGCTGGTCAGCTGTCACCCGTGAGTGTGACAGTATCTTTGACTGTTCAAATGAATATTTAAAGGAGACACTCGACTCAAAATTCTCTCATTATTTAGGCCTACTCACTTCTCGTGCCATCCCACACCCTAAAAAATCCTGGGTTATTTTTTTAACCCTTTTGGGTCATTTTTTTTGGTTTATTTTTTCAGTGTTTGGGTAGTTTTTGTGTTACCCAGCTCTTGGGTCAAATGTAACAACCCAATTTTTGGGTAGTTTTTGTATTACTCAGATCCTGGGTCAGACGTAACCCAGCTGTTGAGTTATTTATCGTGGGAATTTTGCATCTTCTCTTCACGGGAGAGCAGTTCTAAGCATCATCGAATTGATGCATTCTTCGGTAAAATACAGGTTTGTGTACATTTTATTTTATCTATAAAATCGTTACTGTGCTGTATATCGTTCAATTTTATGCAGAGCAACAGGCGTGCGGTGTGAATCACCTTTAACGAGTGTCACGGTCTTTTCGCGTGATGGAAAAGCCTGATGCTTTGCATAAAATAAACGATTCTACTCATAAAGATGCAGAATATAATACTTTGGATGTTAAAACATATCCTCAAAGCTGTTTACTGTTTGTTTATTGGCAGGTTATGGAGTCACAGCATGTTTCGGCTAGAATGAAACGCAGGTCAGCGGTCCGTTAGTCGAACACGACAGTAATCCATACAATCCCAGTTGATGAATAAGTGTATAATTAAGTCAAATTGAAACATACAGGTAGTACTCTGTCTTTCAGCTATAGAACTTTTCATTTACTTGCCCAACATGGAATGGCCCCACTGTCGTTGGACTTTTTCATAGACTTTAAAACTGTTTAGCTCAATTTAGACAATGGTTGCTACAATTGAAATTTGAAAATGGCTGCTCTGCTTCATTCAGAACCAGCTGCAAAGTCACATAAAGCAGCAATAATCAGATTTGAATGATCACATTAAGAGTTAAACCTGGTTCATGGGGAAAAAAACGATGGTGATGGTGGAGGATTTGTTTTCCACGCAAAATGTAAAAGTGCATGTTTGGTGATATTTTGATATTATAGACCACTTCTTAGACTAGAGAAGGTGAAAATGTTGGTTTTCTTGGCAAATGAAAATATACAATACATAGTTCTACAATGTTTGCTAATTTAACTATTATTTATGGAATTCATTAGTCATATTATATAATGCAGCATGTGGTGTATGCCATGTTTGTTTTTATTAATAAATGTTATATAAGCTAGTTTGTTATTGTACTGTTTTACTGCTGCTGTGCTTTTCATTAAGAATTATAATGAATGAATTGCGGTTTCAAGCATTCATATTAATCTTAAAAAGTGAAAGGTGTAAAGATGTAAGTGCAATAGACAATCTTTTCTTATCAAGTTAAGTCAAATCACCTTTATTTATGTAACGCTTTATACAATAAAGATTTTGTCAAAGCTGCTTCTTGTACAACGTTGACACCAATATCACAAATTCAAAATCGAAAGTGAGAATACATTTTCCTGCCATGACATCCCTACAAACCAATTCCGATCTAACTATTTATCAAGGTGGCATTTTCTTATGAATTTGTACAACATGAACCTTATGAAAATGTAGGATTTTAAAAATTAGCACGAAAGTTAACCCTTAAACATAACCATCAATAGGGCATAAGCAGATTGTATGGACATGTATGAATTAGATTGTACAAATTCACATATATTAGCTGCCAATTTGTCAAAACATAAAAACATAACATAAAAATATAAAATAGATTTCTCCAAGATGGCGCCACTCATGGCAGCCTCAGTGACAATGTTTACATGTACCAAAAACATAACCTCATGGGCCAAACATATAACACATAAGAGAGTGTGAGAGACCGAGCCAAAGCATAAGGCAGCATAGAAAAATAAGTTAATAAGTGTCTTATTTTAATCAATCAAACAAAAAGTTCACGTTTGAAAAGAACAAAAACTAACTTTTCATAAATCATCAAATAACTAGGCCTATTAAAGAAATAGTCAACAAAACAACACTAAACAAAGACTTGCACTAACCAAACTGAACTCACTCCAAATGACACAACAGGACCACATTTATACAATTGGACTAGTCTACATTACTCACAAAAGGGGGGAAACAAGAAACCACAAACTACAGAGTACAATAACAAACAACAAACCTCTTAAATACCTGAAACATATATTAAATATGCATCTTAAATAAAACCAAACAAAATACTATTCAAGAAAGATAATTAAACCAGCAGTCTTAAATTTAAACTATATTGGTTCTCCCCCTGCTTCATCTGTCTGTTGGTGCCGGCCGGCAGAACTAAAGAGCGGTGGAAGCAGCACGACAGTCCTTCAGATACCCGGGACCCAATACCGAAAGCTCGAGAACCTCCACAACCTGCCACAGTGCCCATTGCATGGCAATCTCAACTCAAAGAAACGGTATTAGCAAACAAAATACACAGAACAGCAAACTAAATTGTGTGCACTCAAATTAGCTACCATGTACTGTGATTTAATAAAGTCTTGAGATAACAGATAAACAGAATTTGCGTCTTATTTGAAATACAAAGTTAAGAATGTGATTTAAAGGTTTTGTTATCAGTCGGATTTAACTCAATCAATATGGAAATAAAAATGTATGCACTGACATGTGTGGGTACGTGTATGTGTACACCCATAAGCACACATTACCATTCTCTAATGTGTGGCCACCTCGTGGGCCATCACAGAGAGAAAAAACAAAACAAAAAAACAAAACAAACAAACAAAAAAAACCCCACTAAGTTTAGAAGGTGACAATATTTACATGTGCCAAAATGTAGAAACACTAGGACAAACAAGCATACATACTGATGGCCAACATTACAAGTCCCTTCTGATTAACTCTTGTATTTGCATTCATATTTGTGTGTGCATGCATGTGTGTTTGTGTGTGTGTGTCATTGTGTCTAGGGTTGAGGAAGGAAGCATACAACGGAAATAGATTGATAACAGATATAAGTAGTTAAAAAATAGAAATAAATAAACCAACCAATAAAGACAGATAATAATATTTATTATTAATAATAATAATAATAATAATAAAGACAACAAATGTTATGGTAACACTTTATTTTGATGGTCCTTTTTGAACATTCTGTTGACACTAAGTAATGTTGCAACTACATTTCAACAAACTCTCATAAGAGTATCAGTAGATGGTCTGCTTCATATCTACTCACTCCTTATTGTGTTGGTCTCCCAACAGATATTCTATTGACTATAAGTACATTTGCAAGGACATGCCAACTTAATCTAACCCTAACCCTACCAGTCAACTAATACACTACTAACACTGTAATGAGAGTCAGTAGAAATGTAGGTGCAACATTACTTATAGTCAATAGAATGTGTTAAAGGGACCATCAAAATAAAGTGAAACCAATGTTATTAGCAACAATAACCATACTAATATTAATCATAATGGTAATGATAATGATAATGAAAAGGGCAAGTAAAAATAATAATATTAGTCTTGAATTATAAATTAATAAATGTTTAATAATTGTTTGGGGGGGACTACAACACCGTAGCTACGACATATCAGAACTTAACTCCCCTCCCCAGCCGCGGCACTGTCCAGACGCTTCAGGACGCGCAGACGGGGGAAGCGAGCTGGCACGCTCGTGAAGCTCAGACAGCGCGGATTTCGGACAGCACTGCCTAGCATCCATCTGGCGATCTCTGCTCTTTACCCAACAAAACGGACAAACCCCTTCTGCTCTCCTGGACAAATAAGGATTTATCACACTCTGCTCGCTCTGTGTTTCATGGAAACCTGACTGAATGACGCCATTCCAGACAGTGCATTAAGTCTGCCGAGCTTTCAGCTGTTTAGAGCAGACCGCGACTCAGAGTCAACGGGGAAATCGAGCGGCGGCGGGACATGCTTTTGCATCAATGAGAAGTGGTGTACAGATGTAACAGTGTTAAAGATGATGTGCTGTTCAGATCTAGAAGTGCTCTTCATTAACTGCAAGCCTTTCTATTTGCCGCGGGAGTTTTGCTCGTATTTATATTCCACTGCAAGTGCACGTGAGCTTAGCTTTACAGAAACTTGCTGATCAGATCACAGACACAGAACAACAACACCCGGACTCTGTTTTAATCATTCTCGGGGACTTTAATAAAGCCAGTCTCTCCCGTGAACTGCCAAAATACAGACAGCACATCACATGTCCCACCAGAGATAGTAATATATTGGATCACTATTAAACAGCAATAAAGGATGCATATCACTGTCCCAGGGGCAGCTTTAGGACTCTCTGATCACTGGTTCATCTTATACCGACCTACAGGCAGAAACTGAAATCAGCTAAACCTGTTTTAAGGACTGTTAAAAGATAGACTAATGAAGCAGAACGGGATTTACTTATTTCTCACTGATCTCTCCCCCACACCTGCAATTCAGATCAGCGAAGACAAGGTGTGCCAGGTCTTCCGGAAGCAGAAAAGGAAAAAAAGCACCAGGCCCAGATTGTGTTACACCAGTCTGTCTTAAATCCTGTGCTGACCAGCTGGCCCCCATCTTCACACAGATCTTCAACAGATCACTGGAGCTGTGCAAAGTCCCTTCATGCTTCAAACTCTCCACCATCATCCCCATCCCAAAGAAGTCCAAAATTACAGGACTAAATGACTACAGGCCTGTGGCTCTAATGTCTGTGGTCTAATGTCTTTTGAAAAACTGGTGCTGGCCCACCTGAAGGACATTACTGGACCCATACTGGATCCTCTTCAGTTTGCCTACAGAGCAAACAGCTCTGTGGACAATGCAGTCAACATGGGACTGCATTATGTTCTGCAACATCTAGACAGACCAGGGACTTATGTGAGGATCCTGTTTGTGGACTTCAACTCGACCTTTAACACTATCATTCCAAACCTCCTCCTGCCCAAATTAACTCATCTCTCCATGCCCACGTCTGTCTGTCAGTGGATCAACAGCTGCCTGACAGACAGGCAGCAGCTAGTGAGGCTGGGAAAATACACATCCAGCACCCGCATAATCAGCACTGGAGCTCCTCAGGGCTGCGTTCTCTCCCCACTGCTATTCTCCCTCCACACCAACGACTGCATCTAAAGACCCCTCTGTCAAGCTTGAAGTTTGCAGACGACACCACACTTATCGGCCTCTTTCAGGACGGTGATGAGTCTGCTTACAGACAGGAGGTTAAGGAGCTGGCTGTCAGGTGAAGTCTTAACAACATGGAGCTCAACACGCTCAAAACAGTGGAGATGATTGTGGACTTCAGGAGATACCCTCCTTCTCTCCCCCCACTCACCATCACCACCACCACCACAGCACTGTAACAACAGTGGAGCCATTCAGATTCCTGAGGACCACAATTTCTCAGGACCTGAAGTGGGACATTCACATAGACTCCATTGTTAAAAAGGCCCAGCAGAGGTTGTACTCCCTTCGCCAGCTGAGGAAGTTCAACCTGCCACAGGAGCTGCTGAAACAGTTCTACTCCGCCATCATTGAATCCGTCCTCTGCACTTCAATAACTGTCTGGATCAGCCCAGCTACCATATCTGACCTCAGAGGGTAGTCCGGACTGCTGAGCGAATCATTGGTACAACCCTCCCCAGTCTCCAAGAACTGTACTTATCCAGAGTGAGCAAAAGGGCTGGCAAAATCACTCTGGACCCCTCACATCCAGCACACTCCCTCTTTGAACTGCTGCCGTCTGGTCGATGCTACAGAGCTCTGAGCACCAGAATGACCAGGCACAGAAACAGTTTCTTCCCTCAGGCAATCCATTCCATGAACACCTGACAATAATTGTGGAACACACACTATTTAAACACTTATTTATCTAACACACATACTTAGTCTACATTTCAATTTGCACATAATATGCACATAACTGTCTATTGTTATATACCTGTAAATACAATTGTCAATTTGTATATTTTTATTCATTATTGACTTGTTCTATTTTTTAATTCTTCTTTTTATTATCTGTGTTTTTTGTTCTGTCGTTGTCATTCTGTTGCACTGTGGAAGCTTCTGTCACAAAAACAAATTCCTCGTATGTGTAAACATACCTGGCAATAAAAGCTCATTCTAATTCTGATTCTGAAGTGCAGTTGTGCTGTATGTTGGCACACTAAGCATGAGGCTATTGATTGGTTGTTTCATTATTACATTCTAGTAATGCGTTTTATAATGTAATGACATTACCTTTTGGGTTTAGAACCACATATTTAATCCCTTTACCAGAGTTTAAGCTAAGAAGGGGTTAAGACAGCTAAGAAGATTGTATTGTGAAAAGCTTTTCAGCCCAGTCTAATGAGAAGGCATAACTATTTTATGAGTTTTGTGTGTCAAATCATAGGAATTCGCCAACAATTTACCAAAACATAAAATAGTTACAAATTGCAATGCCTTTTAGTTTACACAACACAAAGCATTAAAGATAGCAATTAAAGATCCCATACATTTACATAAACCCATGTGAATGCATTCAAATGGTCGTACACTAAAGAATGATTAGTCGTGCGGTGAGAAAGAGTGTTTAATGGACTCTGTAAGATCTTTATAAATGCTTATTACTTGCCACTATAAGGAAAGTACCAACTCTCCTATGTCAGCGCTTTCAAGTGATGCATGACTAGTATGGACTAGTAAGTGTAGTGGGCCAGGCTTTAGTATTTATTGTAATTGTGCAGTGTGGAACATTATTTATCATTTATTATTTAACTTGACACACATTTATAGTTATTGAAAAAAATTATTCAAGCTGGTGCAATACATTATATTTTACACAATATAGATTAGTGACCCTTGTATAATCATGACATACTGCCTCACTTATAATGTTGTTGAAGCCACAAAGCCACAAATATCCCTCAAATTCACAGGAAATCCATCATAGAATAAAATGATAAAAATGGAGGTTCACAGGGTTTGGGTAATTAAACATAAAAAAAGCAGCAAACATTCATAAAGCAGCTCTGTATACTCATCCAGGATGATAATATCGTTCACATTTGTCAAAAATAATAGGCACCCAGAAGAAGAATCTTTCAGTGGTTCTTTTCAGTGGTTCCTTCACAGTAAATATGAAATTCATCGGTTCTTTAGAGTTTGAGAGTTGGCAGAGTCTTGGCAAGGTTTCTTTCAGACAGTAGAGTGGCTAAAAAACTGGCTGGACATAATGAGGTTGGGCTTTGAGAGGAGAACATTTCTTTTAACAATGAGGAGGAGTGTAGCCACTCGTTCTCTGTTTGACAGCTCAAAGCCAAGTGTGAGACAGAACGGTGTGCTCCATTCACTCCATTACACACACCGGCTTAACGATCATCATTTGAAACAGCTCTTTACGATCAGGTGCTGGACTGCAGAAATAACAGTGGCGTTCTAGAAATGGTGTTGTATTATATATTGGTTTGATTCAGTGAAGTTAAATTTCTTAATGTTTTAGTTCTCTTCAATGGCCTCGCATAAGATTCGCAGGTCAAAATTAAAGAAAAAAATAAAAAGCCTGCCAGATATACTCGAATGAACGTTTTCTCATAATTGGGAGCTGATGTAGGAAATGACTTTGAGGTTTTACTGTTCTTCATGTTGAAGATAAAAGTACTACTGACATACACCACATACAGACCGTAGCTCTTAGTCAATCTTTTTATCGTTTATGCCCCCTTTTACAGCAGCAACTGAAACGAGAACTCACAAGTGACTGATCTGAAAAGCTCCATAAGCTGTACCTTCTTTAAAAGGTCTCCACAAAGCTCTCCTCACATGAAGACTATGAGACTTCACTAAAGCCCCATGCACACCAAGGACAATAACTATAATGATAATGATAAAGGTATAGCTTTAAAAATCATTCTGAATTTAAAATAATACCAGAGTCCACATCTCAACTATAACGGTAAAGATAAAGAGGAACAAAATCATTGGAATAACTCTCAGATGATTATAGATTCTATCAAATAATTTGCCACAAATTTAGTGTTTCTTTATTCTGACATTTTGGTCAAATGCAATACTGTAAAAAGCTTAAAGGAATCCATTTCAGAGGGCTTTCTGTGCCCCTGGGGGACATCCAAATTTCAATTCTGGGATACTCCAGGACCAGCATTGAGAATGATGACTTTAAAAAGCCAGAAAATCATGACACACAAATATTGGGCCAAATGGTTCAAATAGATGGAAGCATTTTTATTTATATTTTTCTTTATTAATTCAATCTAAAAATATTTCTATAAAACCAATTGTTTCAGTTCTTGGTTATGATTGGGTCAGCCGTGTTCAAAGCTGTTGCAAAATATTCTGTTAAAGGGGTGGTTTACTGCTTTTTTTCTTTGCTTGATTGTGTTTATGGGGTGCAATATAACATGTTTTCGTGTTTCGTTTGTTAAAAAACGCCTTATTTTTCATATATTTCACCCTTATTGTAAGCCGCTTTCTTCTCTGTCATTTGAACGACCGGTTGACTTCCTGATTCTATGAAACCACTCCCTCAGAAACAGGCAATGGGCTCAGATTGGTTTGTTGGGCCGGTGTTTTGTGATTGGCTAAACTGTGTTAGGAAACGTCACGCCCATTCCCTTTACGGGCTGCATGTGCTCCGGTCAAATGTAAATAATGGTGTCAATATTGCCATATCAGTTTGAGCCAGAATCAGACCCAGAAAGCGGTAATGAAGAGAGTCAAGCAGAACTTCTGCAAGCACGGCTCTTACAAACGTTTCTGAATGGAAGTTTGCTGTTGTGATTACATATCATTTTTTTAAGTTTGTACACGTTTGTCTGGCTACTATAACCAAACAGCATCGGCTTGTGTTTACGTTCTTGATCAAATCGAAAAATTACGTCATAAAGTATACATGGAAAATACATTTACAAAATTAGCACATAATTACAAATTCGGGTCCAAAATGTTTGTACACGTTTGTCATAGACACACGAAATAGAATTTAACTAACTGGCTACTAAAGCCAGCGTTGGCATTTGTTTACGACCTTGATAAAACTAAAACAATACGTCTGAAATTATACATGCAAATACATTTAAAATTATTAAATCTTACTTACAGGTTGTGGCCCAACAACTGCTGCCTCTGTTTTTAAAGTTGGAACCGCTCCATGTTTTAGTAATAGTTTCTGTGTGAATCCAGCATTGAACTCATGTAGATTCTGGAAGCTGTCTTGCGTAAAATGCGCAGCACAGAGAGCTGAATTAGGATTGTAATTGTCAGGAACATAATCAAACATAAATTTTAACCATTGTTGACGAACTACAGCGTCCGTAGGCAGTCCGAACACAGAAGACCTGACAGCTGGGTGAAAATAACACCGTTTCGACAGCATGGCTACAACTCTCCACTGTAACGCTTCCTCTTCGACAAAGCCGCAGAACATGGCTTTGCCCCCTTTTTTGCATGTTCCGGAGGGAGGGGTTGATGGGTTTATTTCGTATGCAACCCGGGAAGTATCTCGTTGTAGTCCCATATGAGTCGTTTTTGTAGGCATTAAACTTCCTGATTTTTAAAAGACGATATCTCCGCTTACGTTGAACTTTCAGCGCAGCAACTTTGCAGATACTGTTCATGCACAAACAGCAACATTACACACTATTTAAAATTAAAAAAGTGAAATTGCAGTAAAACACCCCTTTAAAGCACAGTTCATTGCATCAGTATAACTAACCTTGCCAGCTATATGTACTGACCATTTTATAAAAGCAATAAACTCTGTGAAGTAATTTACTGTTTAACTGTGATATCAGAAAATCTTTTAGATATAGGAGTGTGTGTGTAACACATCTGAACATATTTGCATAAAAATAATGCATAAATCCTCCTAAATGTAGACCACTGTTTGTGAGATTAGACATGTATTTTCTTGCACATGTAATACATTTTGAAATGTATTTTGGAATATGAAGGTTTTCAATTTCCAAAATATATTTCATTCAGCTGCATTGTTTACAAAATATATTTGACTTATTTATTTATTTTTGCTGTATGGGATTTGAATAGCCCCTTAGATCGTATATTATGAATGCAGCATAATTATTATGCTTCTCTGATTTGAAACAATCTAAATGTCAATTTACACAGCTTACTGGATTTTAAAATCTAATATGTGACAGTAAACATAGATCCACACAGAGGTAATGCTTAATTTATCTTATTAAAACCAATCTAATTAGATATTGTGTTTGAAATTCATTGATGTGCAATCTTTAAAGTGCTTTTGAAAGTAATGACTGACTGTTTAGTTCTCAATGAACTGTACATAAAATATGCACTACCCATGATACATAATAAAATCACTGACAATTACAAAAATGACTTTTCTCAGCCAGCAAAAGACAGCTGGATTGCTTGTCCCTGTGCATTTCATTTCAAGTGCTGTTTAGCAATGACCTTGGCAGCTCATTAGCGATAAGCTGACAACCATTTTCAGCAAATGAGCAAAATAATAAGGGTAGAGTCTCAATTAATTGCAACCTGCTGCTAGTTAGGCATGTCATGTGTACTCTCCGCCCTCCAGGTGGCCGCAGCACATTGACAAGATGTGTCACATAAACAAAAGCTCAAATGAAACACACCGTAGCACTGTCCGTCGTTATATCTGAGGCTTTTGATGCTAAAATAGACTGTGGATATGGCGAAAATGAACCGTACCTTAGTTTTGGGATGTTGTGTGAATAAAATATGAAATATTGGTTTCTTAATGGTTTTATATAGACTCAACATCTTAAGTGATCAACATCAAAGTTCAAAGATTAGCTCTGCATGCTTTCCCTTGATAAGAAATTCACCATGATGTTTATCAGTTTTTTGATCTTACCCCTTAAAAAGTTGTGCCATTTTAAAAAGGAAACTGTAAAGCAAAGATTATGTGCGCAGCTAAATCAAGTGTGTGAAAATGACAGAAAACAAGTAAACAAAATGTCTGTCTCTTGTAATGCTCCCAGAATATTTAGTGTCATTCAGCCCTTTGGTTTACACCAAAATAATGAATTGCATTAAACAGTGTGTTCTTCAGTATTCAAAAATTAAAAAATTAACTTTTGTCATGTCTGCCAAAAAAAATAAATAAATAAAAAAATTAAACTAAAATGAAAAATAAAAAATACCTTCTTCTATTTATGATAAACTGGTCATTGTATCATCATTGTATGAAACCCTTTTTATGCAGTTTTCAAGTACTAATCTCACAATAAAATTAACATTTAATTTTAACATGTTTTCAACTGCATTGCTAAACAGACTCACAAAGCATAATTTTTACAAGACAAAATAAGCGTTTCATCTATGTAAATGGTTCATTCACAGTAGCTGTCTTTCATAATAATAATACTATCAAATTTCAAATACAGCATTTTAAATTTTAGACATTGACTTTTCAAAACAAAATAAGTGTTTAATCTTAAAATAATAATAATAATAATAATTCATGGGAACTGTTTTTAATAATGCTATTACTATCAAACTGCCACATCACTGTAACTCACCCTTCATGTTTAAAGGTCAACTGCCCACAAAATAACATAGGTTTCATAGACAATTGGATGAGTTTTTGGGGCACACCTGACTTGTTTAAAAGAGATGGTCTTCCCTCCTGGGGTGATGCTGCTCTTCTCTCTAGAAATTTTGCACATAGTCTTAGAATTTGTACTTGACTAACTGGGGAAACAGACAGACTGGCTAAACCGACCGTCTGCTAGCCACCTCACGTCACAAAAATCAGTTAATTCTCAGCACATAGAGACTCTTTCAACTACATATCATACTTTAGAAACTGTGTCTGTTCCCCGAACTAACAAATGCTAAAAAACGTCCAAACCAATTTAAGGAAAACAAATTAATCGATGTTCAAAAAAAAAAATAAAAAAAAAAAATAAAAAAATTCAGATAAACAAATGATAAAGGTTGGCTTATTTAATATTAGATGCTAGATTTTTCTATAAAAGCACTTTTTGTAAATGATACAATCACTGATCATACACTAGATGTGCTCTGTTTGACAGAATCCTGGCTAAAACAAGATGATTACATTACTTTAAATGAGTCTACCCATCAAGATTACGGTTATAAACATGAGCTGCGACCAAAAGGTAAAGGGGGAGGTGTTGCTACAATTTATAGCAATATTTTCAGTATATCTCAGAGGTTGTTTGAAGTAATGATGCTTCAAATAACGTTATCCAGATAAACAAGTGTGAATGATAAGTCCCCTGTGATGTTTGTACTGGCTACTGTATACAGGCCACTAGGGCACCATACAGACTTTATTAAATAATTAGCTGATTTTCTGTCTGATTTAGTGCTGACTGCTGATAAAGTCTTTATTGTTGGTGATATTAATATCCATGTTGATAATGAAACAGATGCATTGGGATCAGCATTTATAGACGTTATGAACTTTATTGGGGTTAGACAACACATGTCAGGACCTACTCATTGTCGAATCATACTCAAGATTTAATGCTGTCACATGAAATTGATGTCAATGGCATTGAAATTCTGCAGCAGAGCAATGATATCTCAGATCATTATCTAGTCTCGTGTGTACTCCATATAGCTAAAACTGTAAATTCAACTCCTTATTATAAATATGGTAGAACCATCACTTCTACCACATAAGACTGCTTTGGAAGTAATCTTCCTGAGAATCTAAATTTCTCAGCATATCCAATAGCTCAGAAAAACTTGATGTAGCAGAAACCATGGACTCTCTCTTTCCTAGCACTTTAGATATGGTTGCTCATTTACTCTTAAGGAAGATCAAGGAAAGCAGTCCAAAACCATGGTATAATGAGCACACTCATGCCCTAAAGACGTCTTCACTTTACATTGACTCTCACACCACACAGACTTTTACATGTCACTCCAGACTTCAGTTCCCATAATCCATTGCACTCGTTACACGCACTCAGGTGCAGCCAATCATACACCTTACATAAGCCATGGACTTCCTCGGTCCCACTTTATATTAGGTGGCCTTAACTACTATGTACTTACATTTTGAATTAGTCATTTGGTACAATGCACTTATTGTGTACATCATTTCTGTAATTACATTCAGAATTACACTGTTGACCCATCCCTCACACCTTAACCCACCCTTAAACCTACCCAGACCACCAAACCTGTCCCTAACCATACCCGTATCCCACCTCAATAGCAGCAAATGTGTTTTACAATACAATAAGTACATTGTACTTATTTTTTGATGTATGTACGTAGTAGTTAAGGCCACCTAATATAAAGTGTGACCCTTCCTGCATTTATCGTTGTTCTAGCTTTAGCTACCCTACAGAGCCTTGAGTAGTTTCCCTAGTCTTGCCTTGCCTGTTTTGGATTGTGTTTTCCCCTGCCTGGACTTTTGCTTACATTTCTTGGATTACCTCTCTTGTCAAGCCCCTTTGGATACTGTTTGCTGTCGACTGACCCATGCCCGTTTTAGATGACTCTTTGCCTTGTCTGTGGTATACCTGTTTGCCATTGTTCGACCATGTCCTTGAATAAAATCTTGCACATGGATCCGCACACCTCACATCTCGTTTGCTCCCTAACAGAAGGAAAGTACTTTCTGCTTCAGAAAAGCATTAAAAACTGCTAGATCTGATTACTTTTCATCTATTTTAGAAGAAAATAAACACAATCCCAGGTATTTATTCAATACAGTGGATAAATTAATGAAAAAATAAAGCATCAACAAGCGTTTACATTTCCCAAAATCATAGCAGTAATGACTTTATGAACTACTTTACTTCCAAGATCGATACTATTAGAGATAAAATTGTAACCATGCAGCCGTGAGCTACAGTATCACATCAGACAGTGCACTATAGATCCCATGAGGAACAGTTTCACTCATTCTCTACTATACTGTAGGAGTGAAAGAATTGTATAAACTTGTTAAATCATCTAAACCAACAACGTGTATGTTAGACCCTATTCCATCTAAGCTACTAATAATGATGCTTCTAGAAGTCTAGAAGTATAAATTCATCATTATCATTAGGCTATGTCCCAAAAACCTTCAAACTGGCTGTTATTAAGCCTCTTATTAAAAAATAAAAAAAAAAAAAAAAAACAACTTGACCCAAAATTACAGACCGATATTGAATATCGCTTTTCTGTTAAAGATACTAGAAAAGGTAGGATCCTCTATTCCTTACTATATTACTATATTCCTTCTTAGAGAAACATGCTATCTATGAGGTTTTTCAGTCAGTGTTTAAACCGTATCATAATACTGAGACTGCTCTCATTAGAGTTACAAATGACTTGCTCTTATCATCCGATGATGGTTGTATCTCTCTATTAGTGCCACTGGATCTTAGCGCTGTGTTGGACTATATCGACCACAACATTTTTTTTTAATAAACTAGACAATTATGTTGAAATACAGTGAAGGAAGAGGTATTATACCGATCACAAGTGAAGTATAGAGTAACTCAAGGCTCAGTACTAGGACCATTACTTTTCACACTTTAAATGTTACCCTTGGGAGATATCATCAGAAAACATGGTGTTATCTTTCACTGTTATGCTGATGATACTCAGCTCTATATTTCTTTATGGCCTGACAAAACATACCGATTTTCAAAAAGTGAAGTGACGTGTGGCCAAGTATGGTGACCCACACTCAGAATTTGTGTTCTGCATTTAACCCATCTAAATGCACACACACCACACTGTGAACACACACCCTGAACAGTGTGCAGCCAATGCTGCGGCGCCCGGGAGTTGGGGGTTCAGTGCCTTTCTCAAGGGTCTCACCTCAAGTCGTGGTATTGAGGGTGGAGAGAGAGCTGGACATTCACTCCCCCCACCGACAATCCCTGCCGGGCCTGAGACTCGAACCCGTGACAAGTCCGACTCTATCCATTAGGCCATGACTGCCCAAAACTAACCGAATGCATAGCTGATATAAATTAAAAAAACTGGATGACTAGTAATTTCCTACTGCTAAATTCTGATAAAACAGTGTTGTTAATTATCGGGCCAAAAACCTCCGCATATAATGACCTAGAACACTGTCTAACGCGTGACGGCTGCTCTGTTAATTCTTCGTCATCAGTTAAGAACCTAGATGTGCTATTTAATAAGTCAAGTCGTCACCTTTATTTATATAGTGCTTTTAACAATACAGATTGTGTCAAAGCACTTAACAGTATCAAATTGGAGGACAGAGTGTCAGTAATGTATAATGATAAGATTAAACACTCAATTTTCAGTTAAAGGCATTTCATTATTGAATTCAGAGATGTCATTGTCTAGCTCAGTTTAGTTTAAATATTATCTGTGCAATCAAATCGGCGATAATCGCTAGAAATTAAGTGTCCCCAACTGAGCAAGCCAGAGGCGACAGCGGCAAGGAACCAAAACTCCCTCTGTGACAGAATGGAGAAAAAAAACCTTGGGAGAAACCAGGCTCAGCCGGGGGGGGGGGGCAGTTCTCCTTTGACCAGACGAAACCAGCAGTTCAAAAGTTTATATTTCTATTTTAATTTTGTTGCAATTTCTAACAATAGTAGTATTATGTACTTAGGTATTTTATTATATTTTTAGTTATTTTATATTTTTTAGTTTTATTGTATTTTAATCGAGGTCTTCACTGGGGAAATGTCTCTGGGGGTCATCTGGGTGTCCTGGTCTCCGCTGACGATCAGGGCTGTAGACATCATCTCTTGGTGCTGATCCACTATCTGATCGGATATGGACTGAGAAACAGAATAGGAAAGAAACAGAAAAATATTAGTGTAGATGCCATTCTACTTACGATGTAACGAGTACATTGTGTGTTATGGGGAGTGTTCCCGGTTCCGGCTGATCTAATTAATGCAGCCTAACAATCCTTTAACGGATTTGAATAATAGAAGCGTATTAGTGTGTTATGTGTAAGGCTAAAGAGATGGGTCTTTAATCTAGTTTTAAACAGACAGAGTGTGTCTGCCTCCCGAACAGTGTTAGGTAGATTGTTCCAGAGTTTGGGTGCTAAATAGGAAAAGGATCCCGCAGTCGATTTTGATATTCTAGATATTATCAAATGGCCAGAGTTTTGAGAACGCAGTGGACGTGGAGGACTATAATGAGATAAGAGCTCGTTCAAGTACTGAGGAGCTAAACCATTCAGGGCTTTATAAGTAATTAACAAGATTTTAAAATCTATCCGATGTTCAATAGGGAACCAGTGCAGTGTTGACAGAACCGGGCTAATATGGTCATATTTCCTGGTTCTAGTAAGGACTCTAGCTGCTGCATTTTGGACCAACTGTAGTTTGTTGATCAAGCGTGCAGAACAACCACCCAATAAAGCATTACAATAGTCTAACTTTGAGGTCATAAACGCATGAATTAACATTTCTGCATTTGACGTTGAGAGCATAGGTCGCAATTTAGATATGCTTTTGAGATGAAAAAAACGCAGTTTTACAGATGCTAGAAACATGGCTTTCAAATGAAAGATTGCTATCAAACAGCAGACCTAGGTTCCTGACTGATGAAGAAGAATTGACAGAGCAGCCATCAAGTGTTAGATAATGTTCTAGGTTATTACATGTGGGGTTTTTAGGTCCGATAATTAACACCTCTGTTTTTTCAGAATTTAGCAGTAAAAAATTACTCGTCATCCAGTTTTTTATATCGACTATGCATTCCATTAGTTTCTCAATTTAGTGTGTTTCACCGGGCCACAAAGAAATATAGAGCTAAGTATCATCAGCATAACAGTGAAAGCTAACATCATGTCTCCTGATAATATCTCCCAAGGGTAACATGTAAAGCGTGAAAAGTAAAGGCCCTAGTACTGAGCCTTGAGGTACTCCATACTGCACTTGTGACCGATATGATACCTCTTCATTCACTGCTACGAACTGATGGCGGTCAGATAAGTATGATTTGAACCATGCTAAGGCGCTTCCACTAATGCCAACAAAGTTTTGAAGTCTATTCAAAAGAATGTTGTGGCCGTTAGTGACGAACGCAGCGCTAAGATCCAGTAGAACTAATAAAGAGATACATCCACGATCAGATGATAGAAGCAGGTCATTTGTAACTCTAACGAGAGCAGTCTCAGTACTATGATACCGTCTAAATCCTGACTGGAATTCCTCACAGATATCATTTTTCTCTAGGAAGGAATATAATTGTGAGGATACTACCTTATAGTATCTTTGACAGAAAAGGGAGATTTAAGATCGGCCTGTAATTAACTAGATCTTTGGGGTCAAGTTGTGTTTTTTTTAATGAGAGGCTTAATAACAGCCAATTTGAAGGTTTTGGGGACATATCCTAATGACAATGATGAATTAATAATAGCCAAAAGAGGATCTATGACTTCTGGAAGCAGCTCTTTTAGTAGTTTCGATGGAATCGGGTCTAACATACATGTTGTTGGTTTAGATGATTTAACAAGTTTATACAATTCTTCCTCTCCTACAGTAGAGAATGAATGGAATTGTTCCTCAGGGGATCTATAGTGTGCTATTTGATGCGATACTGTAGCTGACGGCTGCAAGGATACAATTTTATCTCTGATAGTATCGATCTTGGAAGTAAAATAGTTCATAAAGTCATTACTGCTATGCTCTTGGGAAATGCCAACACTTGTTGATGCTTTATTTTTCGTTAATTTAGTCACTGTATTGAATAAATACCGAGGGTTATGTTTGTTTACTTCTAGAAGAGACGAAAAGTAATCAGATCTAGCAGTTTTTAATGCTTTTCTGTAGGATAGGGTACTTTCCCGCCAAGCTAAACGAAATATCTATTTAGTTTTCCTCCAGCTGCGCTCCATTTTCCGGGCTGCTCTCTTTAGGGATGTTGGACTCTTATCCTTAATCTTCCTTAAGCATAAAGGAGCAACCGCATCTAAAGTGCTAGAAAAGAGAGAGTCCATAGTTCCTGTTACATCAAATTGTTCTGAGCTATTGGATATGCTGAGGAACTGAGATAAGTCAGGAAGATTATTTATAAAGCAGTCTTTTGTGGTAGAGGTAATGGTTCTACCATATTTGTAACAAGGAGTTGGCTTTACAGCTTTAGCTATATGGAATATACAGGAGACTAGATAATGATCTGAGATATCATCGCTCTGCTGCAAAATTTCAATGCCACTGACATCAATTCAGTGTGACAGTATTAAATCTAGAGTATGATTTTGACAATGAGTAGGTCCTAACACCAATAGTTTAGAATGTCTAAAAATGCTGATCCCAACTAATCTTTTTCATTATCAACATGGATATTAAAATCACCAACGATTAGGACTTTATCTGCAGTCAGCACTAACTCCGATAAAAGATCAGAAAATTATTTAATAAAGTCTGTATGGTGCCCTGGTGGCCTGTATACAGTAGCCAGTACAAACATTACAGGGGATTTGTCATTAATACTTGTTTCTTTGGATAACATTATATGAAGCACCATTACTTTGAACAAATTATACTTGAAACCCGACCTCTGAGAGATACTGAAAATATTGCTATAAATTGTAGCAACACCTCCCCCTTTACCTTTTGGACGCAGTTCATGTTTGTAACAGTAATCTTATGGTGTAGACTCGTTTAAAGTAATGTAATCATCTTGTTTTATCCAGGTTTCTGTCAGACAAAGCACATCTAGTTTATGGTCAATGAACATATCATTTACAAAAAGTGCTTTTGAAGAAAGGGATCTAATCTTCAATAAGCCAAGCTTTATCATGTGTTTATCTGTATTATATCATTTTTTTTTTTTTTAATTTATTTGTTGAACATCAATTAAATTGTTACTATTACTTTGGTTTGGATGTTTTCTGTATTTTCTAGTTCGGGGAACAGACACAGTCTCTATAGTGTGATATCTAGGTGAAAAGTTTCTATGTCAGTTAACTGACTTCTGTGATGTGAGGCGGCTAGCAGACGATCGGTTTAGCCAGTCTGTCTGCTTCCTGACCTGGGCCCCAGTTAGTCAAGTACAAACTCTAAGACTATGTGCCATATTTCTAGAGAGAAGAGCGGCACCACCCCAGGAGGAATGGACACCATCTCTTTTCAACAGGTCAGGTCTGCCCCAAAAATTCTTCCAATTGTCTATGAAGCCTATGTTATTTTGCGGGCACCACTTAGACATCCAGCTATTGAGTGACGACAGTCTGCTATGAATCTCATCGCCACGGTAAGCAGGGAGCGGACCAGAGCATATTACAGTGTCTGTAACCGTTTCCTTTAAAACCCATGTTTCTAGCATTTGTAAAACCACATTTTACAAATCTCAAAAATGTATCTAAATTACAACCTATGCTCTCAAATGCAGAAATGTTAATTCATGTGTTCATGACCTCAAGGTTAGATTATTGTAATGCTTTATTGGGTGGTTAAGAAACAAACTCCAACTGGCCCAAAATGCAGCAGCGAGAGTTATTACTAGAACCAGGAAGTATGACCATATTAGCCCAGTTCTGTCACCACTGCACTGGCTCCCTATTAAACAGTGTATACATTTTAAAATCTTGCTAATTACCTATATAGCCCTGAATGGTTTAGCTCCTCAGTACTTGAGTGATCTCTTATCGCACTATAGTCCTTCACGTCCTCAAAACTTTGGACATTTGATAATACCTAGTATTATCAAAATAATATCAAAAGCAACTGCGGGCGGCAGATCCTTTTCCCATCTAGATTAAAAACCCATCTCTTTAAGCTGTTTTACACATAATGCATTAACACATTTCTATAATTCAAATCCATTAAAGGACTGTGAGGCTGCATTAATTCGGTCAACCGGAACCAGGAGCACTTCCCATAACACATGATGCACATCTCCTTCCATTCATAGCAAAAACACTCAAACGAGTTGTTTTTAACCAGGTATCATTATTTCTCTCACAGAACAACCATCTGGATGCTAACCAGTCAGGTTTCAGGAGTGGCCATTCATCTGAGACTGCGCAACTGTCAGTCACTGGAAGCCTTGCGGATTGCAAAAGCTGATTCTAGATCATGAGTTCTTATTTTGCTGGATCTATCTGCCGCTTTTGACACTGTGAATCATCAGATCCTCCTGTCCACCCTCTCATCACTGGGCATCAGAGGGATTCCACTTCACTGGTTTGAATCCTATCTCACTGGTAGGTCTTTCAGGGTGGCATGGGGAGGGGAGGTGTACGGAGTGAAATTATTTCCTTTATGA
The DNA here is from genome assembly GCA_036784905.1 of Acrossocheilus fasciatus. Classification (NCBI taxonomy): domain Eukaryota; kingdom Metazoa; phylum Chordata; class Actinopteri; order Cypriniformes; family Cyprinidae; genus Acrossocheilus; species Acrossocheilus fasciatus. The sequence continues at coordinate 4,419,643 of CM071953.1, forward strand.
AATTAACTCAGGAACTCACAGATGCCATGCAATAAAGCCATGAAACTAACCTGGAGAAGAGATCTCCAAAGACAACAAAAGATCCCCAAAGAGAACAGACAACACCACCCTAAACAAACTTACTCAGTACTTGAGTGAATATGCAAATACCACATATCATATATCTTGTGAACCTGTTGTTTTTCCCTTTCATGTTTGGTATCATTTTAAAGGTCTCGGTGCGATGGGTAAACTGGTCTCAGTTTCACAGTAGTCACTTATATTATGGGAAATATTGGAAACTTAAGTTAACTCTGTGCTTCTGTTGTGGGCGGTCTCCTTTCAAAACCTGATAAACATTGCTCTACATGTCAGGTGTGGATGGAGAGGCAGACACAAGGTTAATGGAAGTACTGTTCTTAATTTATTTCCTTTCCACAAACTTAAATCAATCTCAAAGGATTTCAAACAAAACATAAACATCGATCTAGGAGATCGGTAAACATAGACTGTGAGTCCAACACCCTGGCTTTTCCTCTTCCTTGAGACAGGTCGGTCCTGAAGGCTTACGGCACAGAGGATCCTGGAATACCATGAGGTGAGTAGAAGGTAAGTAGCTTGCGACCTCAAGACCAGCCAACGAGGAAATGTGGTGCGTGACTGATATAGTGGCTGGTAAATGATGACAGGTGGTAATTAGTACTCTGGTGATTGTGAGCGGGTGCAGGTGGTTGGTGTGGAAGAAGTTGTGGGCGGATCCGTGACACTACAGGTGTGACCATTTGGGGCACGAGAACATCTCCTACAGAGGCTTCTCATCCCCCATACACAGATCTAATCTGTTTTGGGGCAGAGAATAAATGTTTATGGGCCTTTTGTTCTGGTAGTATTTAAGGGAAAGTTGCAAATCAGTCAGGGCGATTCTGCAGCCAGAAGTCTTTCTGCAGTCTTTTGGTCTCCACAGAGACTTTCTTTTTCATATGCACATAAAACCATCCTAAAAGGAAATTGCTAGGCATAACACTATATTATGTATGTAACCACATATTAGATTATCATGTTTTAAGCACATATTATGTATGTCTTTATAATAACTATTGAATGACTTTAAGGTTAGTCGTGTTTGGTATGTATGAGCTTGACAATTCTAGCTTGAAACGTTTCTTCGTTTCAAGGAAAACCCCTTTCCTGCAAGGACGACGACAGAAGGGAATCCCTGTAACACAAGGCAACACAAGTACAAACTCCAGATTCTGGCTGAACTGATGCATTTAATATAAATTTTAGCCTCATTGAGAAACTCAATGCGAGGGTTAATTAAGTGATTGATGGTTGTTCAGGTCTATGCAATAGCACATATTGCTATAAACTTGGGATTTCACATTCTCATTCTCTAAATTCCTCATTTCTCTCTTTCAGCAACATATGAATGTGTGACTGCTTGTGTTCATGTGTTAGATTAGTTTATGTCTAAGGTTTATATAAATAAAGTCATATTTATATTTAAAAGAGAAGTATCTTGTGTTTTGTGCTTACAAGTTAATGTCTTAATCTGCAGATCTTGTTACTGTGCTTATTAATAGTGTTTTCACTATATTTTGGATTTTAATATCCAATGCAGAATTAATGTTATACGGCTCGTTCAGTGAATCGCTGCCGACTCAGTGATCAGCCGCAAAACAGTGATTCTGTTCAAATTCCCTATAAAATCATAAATGATTCCCTTTGAGCTAAATTAAATTATATTTATGTATCAAACCCTACAGAGTGCATTTTCTAATGGGGCATCTGTAGGCTGTATTAGTCTGTAATGTCTTTAATTTTGCATAATAGCTGGTTTGAAACATGTATCTTGGATTGTTTGCTGTTGAAAGAACTGATTATTAAAAGTACTAAACTGAAAGATCATATTATTGTGTTTCAATGATTAAACCAAAAGTTAAAATTAAATATTTCAATCTTGTGTTGTGAAACAATGATTATATGATCTGGCTTTGAAAGGACAGTGTTACAAGTGTGATCAGTTTGAGTTTTTGCACAAAAAGTTTTAAAAATGTACACCTTTCTTGTGAAAACAATACCAAAAAAGTAGGAATTTAACATTTTAAATTTGCTTTTTTTTAAATTATCTAAATACATTGTTGATTTTTTTTCTTTTTAGTTTTAGTAACCATGTTTTGTATTATGTCAGTTTTATTAGCTTTATGTTTTGACTATATTAATTGTTGTTTTAGTTATTTTAGTACTTCAACTTAAAATTATTTTATTTCATATGTAATTCAGTCGACAAAAATACATGTAAGGAACATAGCTCTCAGTGAAATGACACCTCATGAAGCCACATTGTGGATTTCTTTAGAGAACATCTGAAATGGTCTTGATTTGAATCATGAATATCACTTATGGAGGATGACGTGACCCTTCGGCAGCAATGCACGCATAGTCCTTCACTCTGCTAACTTTGTCAGAAATTGTATATATCCTGTCAGTAAATCTTGAACCATTCTTAATTTAGCTCACTATGAGTACCACAGCAGTCAAGGACAGCTGGAAACAATCGCCATTAGAGAAAAATGTAAAAGATTCCACCATCTCTAGAGAGGATCTTGACGTTGCTGTAGCTAACAGTATCAAGCTAGTGCTTAAAGAGCAACAAAGTACTTTCGATTCGGTAGTGGCTTCGACTGTAAGAGAAGCGATACACTCTGTACCTACCGCAGCAATCCATGATCTACATTTGGATATACAAACGACCAACGATTCTGTAAAAGAGCTAAAAACAGAAGTTAAAAAGCTAGCCATCGTGGCGAAACAGACATGTGACCGGGTCGATTCCATTCAAGCAGCTGCACGTGAGGATAGGAGGACAGTCACAAACTTAAGAAATCAGCTGGAGCAACTCACCGAAAAAAATGACGGACATTGAAGATAGAAGCAGGAGAAATAACGTACGACTGGTGGGGGTTGCCGGAGTGGGCAGAAAGCTCCGAAGCAGCTGGCTTCTTCAGAGCTAATTTTTCCTAGTGGATCCCTTCCTTGAAAGGCCGTTACACTGAGATTGAACCGGGCCCATCACGTGTATGATGGAATGTAAAACTCTGATAGGCTGCATACTCTCATCTTGGCAGCCATATCACCCTGTAGCCCAAGACTGGTTACTCACTGAAGCTAAGCAGGGTTGAGCCTGGTCAGTACCTGGATGGGAGACCTCCTGAGAAAACTAGGTAGCTGTTGGAAGAGGTGCTAGTGAGACCAGTAGGGGGTGCTCACCCTGTGGTCTGTGTGGGTCCTAGCGCCCCAGTATAGTGATGGGGACACTATACTGTAAAAAGCACCGTCCTTCGGATGAGACGTTAAACCGAGGTCCTGACTCTCTGTGGTCATTAAAAATCCCAGGATGTCTTTCGAAAAGAGTAGAGGTGTGACCTCGGCATCCTGGCCAAATTTGCCCATTGGCCTCTGACCATCATGGCCTCCTAACAATCCCCATAGCTGCTGATTGGCTTCATCACTCTGTCTCCTCTCCACCAGTAAGCTGGTGTGTGGTGGGCGTTCTGGCGCACTATGGCTGCCGTCGCATCATCCAGGTGGATGCTGCACACTGGTGGTGGATGAGGAGACCCCCCCTCACAATTGTAAAGCGCTTTGAGGGCCTAGAAAAGCGCTATATAAATGTAAGTAATTATTATTATTATCTTCCATGTACTAAGATGGCATGACAGATCGGCGATCCTGAAAGGTGCTTGGCAGGCATATCCGGTGAAATATACACAGGACAATGTCACCATTCAAGTTTCCCGACTTTAGTCCAGCCACAACTACAAGACAAAGAGCTTTAATCCAATCTTGAAGAAGATGACAGCACTTGGTCTCCAGCCCTTCCTCACTTATGCAGCGGTCATTAACTACAGCACAAAGGTGAGCCGATTATATTCGACTCTCCTCAAAAGGCAGAGGATTTTGTTACTTCACTGTCACTGAAGAAGTATTCTGCAGTGCTACAAAGCAGCGGGAAGGCAACAGCTGCTGTCTCCATCCTCTCAGCTCAACGAGGGAAAATTAACAATGAGGTCTGTGGTGATCCTAACTGCCCTGAAGAGGACAATAACAAGGTGGCCATGAACACTTGTTAATTTCTTTATGGAATCTTGCCCCTGCCCTGTACGTTCATCCGCTGATTGGTAAATAATAACGATTTATTTTCTTTATTTTTCTTTATTATTATTCTTTGGGTTGATGGAGAACAGGTTCAATCACTATGCTTTTGGCTCAGTGGGCCTTTTGGGGACATGTTTTGAGTTGAAGTGGACTGGTCACGCATCAACATTTGTTCATGTTGTTTATGCAGACCTACACTCTTGGTAATGTGTGGTCTGCTTTGGTTTTTGTACATACGTAGTTGTTTGTCGTTCCTTTTTCTTGTTTTTTTTTTTTCTATGCCCTTCAACAGACATCAATACTTTTATTTATTTTGTTTTTCATTTAAAAGGATTATGCATCTAGGTGGATTGGTATCTATTATACATACTATTCAAGTTTGCTTTATTTATATAGCACATTTAAAAACAGCAAGCATGGCTGACCAAAGTGCTGAACAGATAGAGACATAAAAACACAGGGCAACCCACAGATTCATACCATAAACTCACAGTGAATTAAAAGCCAAAGAAAATAAATAGGTTTTAAGAGATAATTTAAAAACAGTTAAAGACTGTGCTGATCTGATATAGGCTGGAAGGCTGTTCCACAGCCTAGGGCCAGCAACTGCAAATGCTCTATCCCCTCTATGCTTTAACCGTGATCTGGGGACAGAGAGAAGTCTTTGATCACCAGACCTCAGATTTCGAGTCGGATTGTATGGATGAAGTTGGTCAGATAGGTACATACTATTGTTTACATGTCACTGGCAGTATGGCATTGCTTTTGTTTCTCTTCACTTAGACAGAATCTTGGCATTGCGAGCACACAATGAATATTTTATCATTGAATGTGAATGGCCTAAATTCTCCTATTAAGCGTACCCAGATATCAGAATATTTGCACCATAAATCGGTTTCCTGTGCCCTGATACAAGAGTCTTATTTAAAACAATGCAATGTGGCACGTTTTAAAAACAACTATTACAAACTGGCAGCCTTTTCTTGTGCTCGTAATAAAACTAAGGGGATGCTTATCTTAGTCGATAGGAAGTTACATTTAACTACTGAACATACCGGGAATGATGATGAAGGTAGATTTGTTTTTATACGCTGTAAAATACATATTGACAGGTTAGCACTGGTCTCCATTTACTGCTCGAACGAGGCAGACAGTGCATTTTTCACAAATATTTCCAATATATTACTTGAGCAGATTGATTCTACTTTAGTGATGGGTGGTGATTTTAATGCTGTTTTATAAGTCTCACCTGATACTACAGCTAACCCATCATCTAAGTTATTGAATACATTTATCACTGAACTTAATGTAATCGATCTTTGGAGAATCCAGAATACTACATCTAAGGCCTTCACTTCTTTTTTTCTAATAGACATAAAACTTTATCTAGGATAGATTACATATTCCTCAGCCCATCTCTAATTTCATCTAACTCTTTCATCTCTACATTACCAATTTTATTGTCTGATCACTCTGCAGTATTATGTAATATTCACCTTTCCAACATTAAGAACAAGGCCTCTAGATGGCGTCTTAACACTAAATAATAAATTACTAAATAATCAGAAATTCATTAATTTGCTAAAAGATCATATAAAGGAGTTTTTCAAAATGAATATATCTTGTGATGTAGACCCTCAAATATTGTGGGAAATGACGAAGTGTGCAATACGAGGATTCTGTATATCTTTTTCTTCTGCTCTTGCCAAAGCAAATTAAAAAATAAGATCCAATTATAACAAAACTTAAAAAAAAACATTTTTTTTTTTCTGATCAACAAGCTACACGATTGTCATCCCTGAAAGAGGAATACGACTTACTTTCACAATCAAAGGCAGAGTTTATTTTACATAGGATGAGGCAAAAATAATATTTTGAATCGGAGAGACCTAGCCACTTATTGGCCCATTGTCATTTAAATGCGACTGCCATCAGTCTCATGTGTGAACGTATAAGGTCCCGAAGTGACCCGCATGTGCAGAAGAAGACGTGACGTCAGGCGCAGCACACTGTGTTTGCGGAAATAAAAATGTATGCTGCTCATGTTAAGCAATTTTTAAGTTAATGTGCAATCGGAGCCTAAATAACAAAGTGATAAGAAGAAGAATATTAAGAAGATGGAGAGCACAATTTCCTCCAGCGCAGAATTGTGACGTAAAAACCGAATGAAATGCGACATGGCCGTTATATTATATTTAGAAATATGGGATGTGGTAGGGACTCTCATGCTTGATTCATTTAATTTTGCGATTGAGTATGGTACATTTCATAGAGACCAAAAAACATCTTTGATATCACTGCTTCTTAAAAAGGCTAAAGATTCGTTAGATTGCTACAATTACATTTACATTTACATTTAATCATTTAGCAGACGCTTTTATCCAAAGCGACGTACAAATGAGAACAATAGAAGCAATCAGACCATTGAGAGTGCAGCAGTATCCAAGTGCCATGACAAGTCTCAGTTAGTCCAGCACAGTAGACCTAGCTATTTTTTTTTTTTTTTTTTTTGGTAAGACAGACAGACAGACATAATAGGTAAGTGTTAGTATTAGTTGATCAGGTGCTGGCGAAAAAGATGTGTCTTTAGATGATTTTTGAAAATAGCTAAAGACTCAGCTGTACGAATTGAGATCGGGAGGTCATTCCACCAGCTAGGCACAGTCCAGAAAAAGGTCCTTGAGCGAGATTTGGTACGTCTTTGTGATGGCACCACAAGGCATCGTTCACTTGCAGAACGCAAGCTTCTGGAGGGTGCATAAGTTTGAACTAGTGAGTTTAGATATACTGGTCCAGTGCTAGTTGTCGTCTTGTAGGCAAACATCAGTACCTTGAATTTGATGCGAGCAGCTATTGGTAGCCAGTGCAACCTGATGAAGAGAGGGGTAACGTGAGTTTTCCTCGGTTCATTAAAGATCACTCTGGCTGCTGCATTCTGGATCAGTTGTAGAGGTTTGATAATACTTGCGGGAAGGCCTGCCAAGAGCACGTTACAATAGTCCAGTCTGGACAGAACAAGAGCTTGGACAAGGAGTTGTGCAGCTTGCTCAGACAGGAAGGGTCTAATCTTCCTAATGTTGTTTAACTATAAGGATCAAAGGACCGTTTTACCTAATAAGAAATCTGTGACTCAGCGATCTCTACTGACTGGTAAACTTGTTGTTCCCAAACACGACCTCTGACGACGCTCTGTTTTCACAGTTATCTCAGACCTGGCTTGTAACTGTCATTTTAACATAAAAGTTCACTTGCTCCTGACTGATTGATCCGACACTGCCGAGTGTTTTCGACGCTCTGTTTTCGACACTACCTACCGTGGCCTCCGACAATGTCCCTTCTTCTCAGAGATTACTTGGAGTTTGCATTCAACAATGCGGATCAGCCGACTTCTCATGTGGATTATATTTTATTTAATTTTTCATCCAGTGACATCGATTCTCGAATATACTGCAGCGGAACTATTTTCACTGAGATTCCATGTCATCGAACCACCACCGACCCTTCAATCTCACCAGGATATTATCTACTATCCTCGGCAGAAGTACATCCATTGTGGGTCACGACGGAATTATATCTACGATGACACCGGTCCAATACGATCGCTTTGGTCATCCACTCAGCGTCCGCCAAAGAGGTCAATACGGACTGTTGATCACAGTGTATTGGCCAACATCTCCAGGACAACTAGCATCAAATCCGGTATGACTGATCTTACTTTTGGCTTATTCAATATTCGTTCCTTAACAAAAAAAGGACCTCTCATTTATGATCTTCTGAATGATAGTAAGTTTGACTTTCTTTGTCTTACTGAAACATGGCAACAATCTCATGAATTTTTGCAGCTTAATCAATCTGTCCCTCCTGGCTTTGTTTACACCTGTCAACCTCGTACATCTGGCCGAGGTGGAGGACTTGCGATGCTTTATAATGAGAAGTGGAAAGTTTCTCCCATGAAAGTCCCTCTGTATGAATCATTTGAGTCCACTGTTTTGCAAATGAATGGGCCTGTCCCTACTGTTGTAGCCACAGTTTATCGTCCACCAAGGAGTAATACTAGTTTTTTTAAGTGATTTCTGTGTATTTTTAACTTTACTGAGTTCTACATATCAAAATGTTATCATACTGGGTGATTTTAATATACACATGGACAATGTCAGTAACACTCTCACTAGGGATTTTATATCATGCCTTGATAGTTTTGGAATACAGCAATTCGTTGATTTTCCAACTCATTGTAAAGGCCATATTCTTGACCTTATTTGCTGTTCTGGTGTAATACCTTCTAATTGTCGTGCTTCAGACCTGCCCATATCAGATCATAAGTTAGTATCATTCAGTGTTAACTTAATGGTTGAAAAAAACAATATGGGTCGTTCCATTTCATTTCGTAATATCAAGAACATCGATTTATCTGCTCTTTCTAAAGGACTGGACAATTTCTTCAGGAGCAATATTTTTTCTACTTTGGATGACTCGGTTTCCTATTATAACGAGGGATTGCATAGTGTGCTTGATACACTTGCACCTTTAAAAACTCGGCCTGTTTATTTTACCCATTCTGCACCTTGGTTTACACCAGAACTGAGACAGCTTAAAACTAAGGGGCGTCGCTTGGAATGTTTATACATTAAAACTGGACTTAATGTTCATAAAGATATGTACACAGATCATATGCTCTCTTATAAGAGTGCTCTTTTAACTGCCAAATCTGATTACTACTCGAATATAATTGGGATAGATGAAGGGAATACAAGGTCCTTGTTTAATACACTAAATACTATCCTACGTCCACCTGATAGTGATCTATATGATAAATTAATGACCTTTTTTAATACTAAAATTGAAAATATTCATCAACAATTAACTCTTCAAAATAATGCGGCATCTGATCTGTTGTATTTATCGTCCCACGATTCTCTTCTGTGTCTACTTAACAGTTTTGAACTTCCAACTATTGATGAAATATCAGAATCAGAATCAGAATCAGAATTAGCTTTATTCGCCAGGTGTGCGCAAACACACGAGGAATTTGTTGTGGTTTTAGGGTGCTCCTGGCACATACATACATACATACATACATACATACACATCTGACATGAGAACAGAAAAAAACATTTAAATAGTAAGACTTAACAATGGATAATAATAATAATAATAATAATAATAATAATAATAATAATAATAAGTATGAATCTGGAACAGTAGATTTATGTACAGATTTGTGCATTATTTACTATATATACAGCTGTATAAATAAACAGATATGTATGTGTATTTACATAGTACTTGAGAAAGAGGCAATAATTAAAGATGGAGAATGAATTACAGAACACAGGTAATGATCCATGTGTTAGCTATTTAAGCTGGAGATGCCATGGGGGAAAAAAATGTTTTTATGCCTAGATGTTCTAGTGCACAGAGATCTGTAGCGTCTGCCTGAAGGGAGAAGTGCAAACAGGTTGTGTCCGGGGTGAGAGGGGTCTTTGATGATGCTACCTGCCTGTTTCTTTACTCTGGAGTTGTACAAGTCCTGAAGGCTGGGCAGGTGGACACCAATTATCTTTTCTGCTGTCCCAACAGTCCGTTGAAGTCGTCTTATATCTGATTTGCTGGCTGACCCAAACCAGACAGTTATGGAGGAGCACAGAACCGACTCAATAACAGCTGAATAAAACTGATTCAGCAGCTCCTGTGGCAGGTTGAACTTTTTCAGCTGACGAAGGAAGTACAACCTCTGCTGGGCCTTTTTCACAATGGAGTCAATGTGAGTGTCCCACTTCAGGTCCTGAGAGATGGCTGTGCCCAGGAACCTGAATGACTCCACTGCAGCCACAGTGCTGTTCATGATGGTGAGTGGGGGGAGAGGAGGGGGGTTTCTCCTGAAGTCCACTATCATCTCCACAGTTTTGAGGGTGTTCAGCTCCAGGTTGTTGTGACTGCACCAGACAGCCAGCTGCTCAACCTCCTGTCTGTAAGCAGACTCGTCGCCGTCCTTGATGAGGCCGATGACTGTAGTGTCGTTCGCAAACTTCAGGAGTTTGACAGAGGGGTCTTTAGAGGTGCAGTCGTTGGTGTAGAGGGAGAAGAGTAGTGGGGAGAGAACGCAGCCCTGAGGAGCTCCAGTGCTGATGGTGCGGGTGTTGGATGTGAGTTTTCCCAGCCTCACAAGCTGCTGCCTGTCTGTCAGGAAGCTGGTAATCCACTGACAGATGGAGGTGGGTACAGAGAGCTGAGTCAGTTTGTTCTGGAGGGTGTCCGGGATGATGGTGTTGAAAGCGGTGCTGAAGTCCACAAACAAGATCCTTGCATAAGTCCCTGGTTTGTCCAGATGCTGCAGGATGTAGTGCAGTCCCAGATTAACTGCATCATCCACAGATCTGTTTGTTCGGTAAGCAAACTGTAGAGGGTCCAGCAATGTCCTTCAGGTGGGCCAACACCAGTCTCTCAAATGACTTCATGACTACTGATGTTAAAGCAACAGGTCTGTAGTCATTAAGTCCTGTGATTTTTGGTTTCTTGGGTACAGGGATGATGGTGGAACATTTGAAGCAGGAGGGGACTTCACACAGCTCTAGTGATCTGTTGAAGATCAATGTAAAGATGGATGATAGATGGACAGCACAGGCTTTGAGGCAGGCTGGAGAGACACCGTCTGGGCCTTTGGCTTTCCTTATCTTCTGCTTCCTGAAGACTTTGCATACATCATCTTCACAGATCTTGAGTACAGGGTGAGAAACAGTAGGGGGGAGGGAGGGGGAGGGTGTTGATGGCTGTGCTGTGAGACGGTCGGAGCGGGTGTGGGGGTGTCAGACCAGTCTTTTCAAACCTACAATAGAACTCGTTCAGGTCTTCAGCCAGTTGTTGATTGGCCTCAGTGCTGGGGGATGGGGTCTTGTAGCTGGTGATGGCTTTCAGGCCTTTCCACACTGATGTAGAGTCATTGCTCGAAAGCTGTTTTTTTAGCTTTCCAGAGTAGTTTAATTTTGCCACTCTTATCTCCCTATTCAGTGTGTATTTGGCCTGTTTGTACAAGGCTTTGTCCCCACTCCTCTAGGCGTCCTCTTTGGCCTGGCGAAGCTGTTTGAGTTTTGCACTGAACCAAGGTTTGTCATTGTTAAATGTTAAATAAGTCCTGGTGGGTACACACATGTCCTCACAGAAACTGATGTAGGACGTCACGGTGTCAGTAAGCTCGTCCAGATCAGTAGCTGCAGCCTCAAAAACACTCCAATCAGTAATTTTGAAGCAGGCCTGTAAAACCTGCTCTGCTTCAGAAGTCCATCTCTTTACAGTTTTTACTACAGGCTTAGCAGATTTAAGTTTCTGCCTGTAGGCTGGTAGGAGATGAACCAAACAGTGATCAGAGAGTCCCAGCGCTGCACGGGGAACAGAGTGATATGCATTCTTTAAGACAGTGTAGCACTGGTCCAGTATATTTCTGTCTCTGGTGGGGCATGTGATGTGCTGTCTATATTTAGGCAGTTCACGGGTGAGATTAGCTTTATTAAAATCACAGAGAATGATGATGAAAGAGTCCGGATAACGCTGCTCTGTGTGTGTGATTTGATCGGCCAGCAGTTCTAGCGCCGCGCTCACGAGCGCGTCAGGAGGAATGTACACACTCACCAGAATAAACGAGGAGAACTCCCGCGGTGAATAAAAAGGCTTGCAGTTAATAAAGAGAGCTTCCAAATTTGGGCAGCACATCTTCTTTAAAACTGTCACGTCTGTACACCAGCCTTCGTTGATATAAAAACATAATCCACCGCCTCTCGTTTTCCCCGAGGACTCGGTGACGCGGTCTGCTCTGAACAGCTGGAAGCCCGTTTGATGAAGCGCACTGTCCGGAATGGCTCCGTTCAGCCAGGTTTCCGTGAAGCAAAGCGCAGCGGAGTTTAAAAAGTCCTTGTTTGTGCGGGTGAGGAGTTGTAGTTCGTCCGATTTATTTGCCAGGGAGCGGAGATTCGCCAGATGAATGCTCGGCAGCGGAGTCCTAAACCCGCGCTGTCGGAATTTCACGAGCGCGCCGGCGCGCTTCCCTCGCTTGCGTCGCCTGGAGCGCTTGTATAGGAACGCAGCTCCTCCGATTAAAATGTCCAGTAAAAGGTCTGAATGCTCAAATGTAGGCAGGAAGTTATTTGGTGTGCCATTTCTGATGTCCAGGAGTTCGTTTCTAGTAAAGCTGATCGGAAAAAAGTTGCTTAAGACAGGACAAACAAACAAAAAAAGAACAAGTACCAAGCAGCGACAAACCATGGCTGCCATCCGCGGCGCCATACTTTCCAGGAATGCAGGATATCAGGTCTTATCAAACAATCTAAGTCTTCCACTTGCCTGTTAGATCCACTTCCTACTCACCTGGTCAAAGCTTGTTTTTCTTCTCTATCTGATATAGTAACTGATATCATACACTCGTCTCTCACCTCTGGTGTGGTACCTTCATCTTTTAAGGTTGCTGTTATTACTCCAAGACCTAAGAAACCGGGAGCCGACCCTAATAATTTTTCCAACTTTCGTCCAATTTCCAATTTACCATTTCTTTCAAAAATCCTGGAAAAAGTTGTTGCATCTCAGGTTCACTATCATCTTTTAAAAAATAGTTTGTTTGAAAAATTCCAATCCGGTTTCCGCCCTTTGCATAGTACAGAGACGGCCATGGTTAAAGTTGTTAATGATTTGCTGATGTCAGCCGACTCTGGACTCTTAACTATACTTATTCTACTCGATCTAAGCGCAGCTTTTGATACAATTTCATCAAGTTCTCCTAGATAGACTTCACTCCATAGGTATTACTGGCGTCCCTCTCAGTTGGTTCAGATCCTATCTTTCTGGGCGCAATCAGTTTATTCAACTTAAAAATTTCAAATCTTACATTTCACCTGTTACAACTGGTGTCCCTCAAGGCTCTGTTTTGGGCCCTGTTTTATTTATTATTTATCTACTACCCCTTGGTCACATTTTTAGGAAATATGGCATTCATTTTCATTGCTATGCTGACGACACCCAGCTTTATTTGTCCTCTAAACCAAATTCTACCCTTCTTTCTTCCTCTCTTTTAGTCTGCTTAGAAGAGATTAAATCCTGGTTTTCACGTAATTTTCTTAAGCTAAATACTGATAAAACAGAAGTTCTCCTTGTTGGTACAAAATCTATCTTATCAAAGTCCAAAAATTTTTCTCTCTCTATTGATAACTCCATAATCTGCTCATCTACTCAGGTTAAAAGTCTGGGTGTCGTCCTCGACAGTACTTTATCTTTTGGAAAGCATGTGAACAATATCACTCGGTCTGCATATTTTCATTTACAGAACATTAGTCGTCTTCGTCCATTTCTCACACCAAATTCAACAGCTACTCTTGTACATGCTGTAGTTACCTCACGCATTGATTATTGTAACTCCCTTCTTTTTGGGCTACCCCATAAACTTCTTCATAAGCTTCAATTGGTCCAGAATTCAGCTGCCCGTATAATTACTAGAACCTCCTCCACCGAACATATCACTCCAGTTCTTTACTACCTTCACTGGCTACCTGTTAAATATCGCATAGAGTACAAGATTTTATTACTCACTTTCAAAGCTCTTCATAGTTCTGCTCTACCCTATCTTGCTGATTTGCTTCATATTTACATTCCGAAACATACTCTCAGATCTTCTTCATCTGTTTCCCTTGTTGTACCTTCTGTTCGTCTAGCCACTATGGGGTCTAGGGCTTTCAGTTGTGCTGCTCCTAATCTCTGGAATTCTCTTCCACAATCTATTCGAGAAAGTGACTGCCTGACTACTTTTAAATCATGCCTTAAAACTTACCTGTTCAGATTAGCTTTTTCTGATAAATTTTAAATGATTTAGTGTTATAATTGTTATTTGCTGTATTGTCGTCAGGATTTTGTGTTATGTTACCATTTTAATGTACGGTGTCCTTGGGTGCTTTGAAAGGCGCCTTTAAATAAAATGTATTATTATTATTATTATTATTAAAACACTTACAAACTGCTGTTCTCTTCTGCTGTTCTTCTGCTCCTTCTGACAAGTGCTTACGAATCAGGTATATAAGTACTTTTACTGGCTTTGACCACGCCTTACTACTTAGCTAGACAAAACTGGGAAATCCCCGCGATACGGCCGAGAACAAACGTGATTTCACTTTCCCGCGGTAAAATACAGTATGCAAAACAACACACCCTTATGGCGCAACTTTAGTTTTTTTTTTTTATGTGGAAATCTGCCATTTGTCCAGCCCTCTTGGTCTATATTGGGCATAAACACATGCTGAACATGCATAAACACTTAAAGGAACACTCCACTTTTTTTGGAAATAGGCTCATTCTCCAACTCCCCCAGAGTTAATAAGTTGAGTTTTACCGTTTTTGAATCCATTCAGCCGATCTCCGGGTCTGGCGATAGCACTTTTAGCATAGCTTAGCATAGATCATTGAATCCGATTAGACCAGTAGCATCGCGTTCAAAAACGATCAGAGTTTCGATAGTTTTCCTATTTAAAACTCGACTCTTCTGTAGTTATATCGTGTACTAAGATCGGCGGAAAATGAAAAGTTGCGATTTTCTAGTCCGATTTGGCTAGGAACTATACTCTCATTCCGGTGTAATAATCAAGGAACTTTGCTGCCGTACCATGGCCGCAGCAGGCGTAGTGATATTACGCAGCGCCTGAAAGTAGTCCCCAGCTAGGTAACTAGTTATAATATAGCTGGGGACTACTTTCAGGCGCTGCGTAATATCACTACGCCTGCTGCGGCCATGTTACGGCAACAAAGTTCCTTGATTATTACGCCGGACTGGGAGTATCGAAACTCTTTGATCGTTTTTGAACGCGATGCTACTGGTCTAATCGGATTCAATGATCTATGCTAAGCTAAGCTAAAAGTGTTATCGCCAGACCCGGAGATCGGCTGAATGGATTCAAAAACTGTAAAACTCAACTTATTAACTCTGGGGGAGTTGGAGAATGAGCCTATTTCCAAAAAAAGTGGAGTGTTCCTTTAAATGATAACCAGGTACTCTGCTCACTTCAAGAACTAAGAACTAAGTTTTGTTTACCAGCATCCTCAAATTTGGTCTTTTTTCAGTTACGTTCTGCTCTCAAGGCCTATGGACTTCCCTGGGCATCCCCTATTTCCTCTCATCCAGGGCTTAATTTGTGCCGGAACAAGCAGGCACCGGCACCTCCGAAATCCGATCCGGCACCTCATTTTGTCGGATCCCCCTCGTCACACACCAATATGACGTTTGTGCATAAACATTTGAAATAAAGAAGCTGACCGTGCAAAAAACGCGACATGTGAACTTCTCTGCTCTCACAAGTCATACGGATCCAATAGCCTATACGCATGCATTTTTTTTCTCAACTGTTCACATTTAATTAAGAAAAAGCCTGGATATTCGCCCGGACGGCCATTTTTGCGTACTTTTGTGTGTATTTGGCCACTTAGGATCAACAAAAAAATACGAAAAATAACTCAATATGATACTCGCTAGGCGGCTTTGGGTGTGACCGTGAGCGCTCAGTCTTGAGACCGCCTCTGGAGCGCGCAAATAGCTTAAAAAGACGTGCATTTTTGTGACAATGCAACAATGACCCAATTAAGCAAGTGACAATTCTGTCAACTGTCCCGAAATGCGAACGAAAGTCTTGGATCAGCGACAGCGTGCAGCAGCTCATTGTATTGCAAACAAGATGCGCTGATGTCGCTTTGAGAGAGTGAATGAGAGAAGACGTGGTCCAGCTGAATCACTCGCGCTGTTTTCAAATGACTGATTTAATCTGCTAGTTTGTGTGGATTTATTTACTCATATAACCTACTTGCTATATTGAATAAATGTTTGCAGGAATTTCCCTCATTATAAACTCGAAAGCTGCGGGGATGAGTAAAACTATGTGATATACACACAATCCCCCACAAAATTCTGGACAGGATTAATTATAACTCTATTACAGAGATTTGTGAAATAAAATTCCTTTATTTTTTCCCCCCAGGCCTGGAAAATGCTGTTTCAAAATTTCATGCCTTTTTCAGGTTTTTTTTTTTTTTTATATGTGAACCCTAATAAAAGCAACTGATGCACACTGTTAATCATTTAAAATAAGATAATGTTGTTTGCTGGTTTTACAGCTGCAAAGAAGGCAGTAATACAAAACTGGTTTACTCTGCACGTGTGCAAAAACATTTTTGATTCATAGCCTCCTTAAAATAGTGACTTGTGAATGTACAACAGCATGAATTAACAAGGCTAAACCTAGTACCATTGATGCATGGCAATGTTTTTCTTCCAACATTTTGGACTATATAAAGGAATGACCATTTAAAGTTTTTTTTTTTTTTTTTTTTTTTTTTTTTTTTCCCAGATTGTGAAATTGTTGATGGTGTGTCACAATCCCCCCAGTTCAAAACACATGCAAAGGTTTCCTGAGCCTTCAAAATGGTCTATCAGTTTGGTTCACTAGGCTACAAAATCATGGGGAAGACTGCAGATCTGACAGCTGTCCAGAAGACAATCGTTGACACCCTTCACAAGGAGGGTAAGCCACAAACATTAATCGTGAAAGAAGCTGGCTGTTCACAGAGTGCTGTATCCAATCATGTTAACAGAAAGTTGAGTGGAAGGAAAAAGTGGAAGAAAAAGATGCACAACCAACCAAGAGAACCGCAGCCTTATGAGGATTGTCAAGCAAAATCGATTCAAGAATTTGGGTGAACTTCACAAGGAATAGACTGAGGCTGAGCCACCATACACAGACATGTTAAATGTTGGTTAAATGACCATGGTGTTGGTGTGCTGGACTGGCCACCGGACCTGAACCCCATAGGGAATCTATGGGGTATTGTCAAGAGGAAAATGAGAAACAAGAGACCAAAAAAAGCAGATGAGCTGAAGACCACTGTCAAAGAAACCTGGGCTTCCGTACCACCTCAGCAGTGCCATAAACTGATCACCTCCATGCCACGCCGAATTGAGGCAGTAATTAAAGCAAAAGGAGCCCCTACCAAGTATTGAGTACATATACAGTAAATGAACATACTTTCCAGAAGGCCAACAATTCACTAAAAAGGTTTTTTTTTTTTTCTTTTTTTTTTTTTTTTAATTTATTGGTCTTATGAAGTATTCTAATTTGTTGTGATAGTGAATTGGTGGGTTTTTGTTAAATGTGAGCCAAAATCATCACAATTAAAAGAACCAAAGACTTAAACTACTTCAGTCTGTGTGCATTGAATTTATTTAATACACAAGTTTCATATTTTGAGTTGAATTACTGAAATAAATTAATTTTGCTACGACATTCTAATGTATTGAGATGCACCTGTATACTCACCAAAGCCAATGTGTGGCTTGGTGAGTGTTAATTATTGACTTTTTCTTCACTTGTTCAAAAAATATAATCTAGCTTTTGCCAAGATTTTTTCACCATCTATCCCTTTCTAATAACCCATGGGTGCTGTCATGACTTTTGAACATTGATGCTGCGTTTCCTATGAAGAAATGCTGTGAGCAAAGAATCTACCCTGTTGCCTATTAGACCTTTTTTTCACACTGGGACTTGCACTTCCTTAGTGCTCTTTAATGTCTTTGCTGCTAGAAATGGACTCCAGCCATGACTGGGTTAGGAAGCCTTCATTCTGGGTGCAAAGTCATCCTGCCCTGGGTAGAACCTGCGGCTGATGTGGCTGCCTGAGGAAGTTCTAACCGGATGCCACATCACATTAAGGTGCCAGTGAGACTTTTTAGTGTGGAAGAGCTTTGAAATGCTTCTCCAGCATGCCCGGGGGTGGCATAATTAATTATGTCCTCTCAATTTTGTTCTGTCACTCTAATGTTTCTTATTATCCTGCTAGGCAGTGCATGTTTGGCTGGTGTGCATGTCTGTTTGAAAGGATTTCTACGTGTGAAACCCTGCAGTTTATAATTTCCACAAGGGATTGGCACTGTGGCATGGTCAATGTCAGGCCACTGACATGTAGTGCAGGACTTGTATTTCAGTAATTTTAACATACAGATTTCTTGCACCTTAGATTTAGTACTGCTATTGTCTTCTATTTTCAACATTTAAAGCTGCAGCATATCCACACTCGCAGAATTCAAATAACACATTGTCTGCCATTATTAGGCATACAGGCACTCCTGCCCCAAATCCATACCACTGGTTGAACCAATATAGATACATAGTCAACATATTAATGCAGTAAAGCCACTCAAACCAAGGGATCAAATTTTAGCATCTAGGCAAAAATAAACTAGGGGTGTAACGGTACGCACATCGAACCGAAACAGTTCACGGGGCAAGACGTAATTTCCAGCTGGGATGTTCCCGTGACAATGCAGCATGGTGTCCATCAGTAGATGTCGCTGTTTTAATGTCATAAAAGTATTTTTATTGTTGTTAGCATAACTGTTGTAAATGAACATACATTTTATATTTTAAAATGTTTTTAAAGTTTTTTTTTTTGTTTGTTTGTTTTTTTTTGGCTATATAATATATAAAAACTAATATGTATAAAACTTTTTTAAATATAAAATGTATATATTTATTTTATGCCGGTGTCCATCAGTGAATCTGCTGACGCACACCTTGCTGCTTTGTCACGGGAACATGCCAGCTGAAGATAATGAGGAAATTACGTCTCTCCCTTTGCCAAGTACATTCCAAACGACCCCTACTTTAATCACTTAATTTTAAACACAGTTTTACTCACAAATTATTTTGTGACATTGAGATTTGTAGTTGATGTCGGAGCCAATAGCCTCGTGGTTAGTGTGTCAACATACAGCAAAACTGTGCTCACGGCGACCTGAGTTCGATTCCCATCTCGAGGTCCTATATATATATATATATATATATATATATATATCCCCCAATGAATTGCAGTTGTTTGTTTGTACCCTTGTACCAGCTCTTGTGTTCTTTCCTGTTAATTATGGATGGAGCAAAACTATTAAGAATTCATGGCTCAAACAAAATGTTGATTGCCAATAAAGCAAAGTTGGGAGCATCCATGTTGCTCCAGGGCTGCATGCACCAGCCGAGCAACTACCATTGAGATGACTCAGTGCCAAAAGATAGCCTTCTCCAGGTACATTAGACCTTCTTGGCAAACATGATCAGGTTGCAATTTGGTACTGCAGAAATTGCACATTGCAGCTTTGAAGTTAGTTGGAAGAATGCTTCAGTCACAGTATCTCACACAAAAACACACGCAGAGTCAGAGTCAGTGTGTAAACGGGCTCAGCTGAATGAGAGATACTCACTTCTATCGACGTTAGTCTGTGCTATAAGAAAGGAAATAAGAACAAAGGAATAAAACAAGAGAGGCTTTTTTCTGTGAACGGGACATAACGACACTGGCAACACTGTTTTGACCTTGTTAATTATAGAGGGAGACAAAGGGGGAAATGGAGTGGGAGTGTGTGTGTGTGTGTGTGTGTGTGTGTGTGTGCGCACGTGCATGTGCAGTGTGGGCTGGGTCAATGATGGCAGCATAATCAAGCCTGATTTTTGGCACTATGTTGCCCTGGCAACCAAACTCATTTGCAACTGTACCAATTGCAGAGCCTGTGTTAAAAGCCCACTGTTTCATTTTCCCCCTTTTTACCCGTAATGAGAGAAAATGGTTCTGAGGTCAGTTAAACAATTATAGCTATTTATGAGGAGCTGTTTAAGTGATTTATTCCTTATTTTTCTAGAACAACTAATGCAGCATTGCTCTTTCTGCACATATTTTAGGCAGAGACTGTTGTTTTGCAAACCGCTCAGATGCAACGTCAAGTTAAGAGATATAAAAAAAGATGACAATCTCATAGTTGATGTTGCTTTTGAAAATGGTCTTTAAGGAATGAATAGGAAACATATGAAATAATTATTTGCTGCTTTGTACAGAGTGCTTTCCTTTTAAAGATGTATTTTCTTATAGCTTTTCACACAAACACACAGCACACAAACACAGACTATTGTTGTCGCTCCTTTTTAAGCACAGCTTATCAATGTGAGCGGCATGGTAATGAGGTTTAGCTGATGAAAAATCAATGCTCAATTTCAGGTTAGATTAATGAATCAGAATCTACATGGAGCATTCACGCCATTATCTCTCAGAAAGCCTCCCTAATACTTTAATTCTCACAAGCAGAAAAGTGCAGATCTGCAAATGGTGAGTAAAATAGCAATATATTGATATATAAGGTTGATATGTAATGACTTTTCCTAATCTTTTGAGAACTGATAAACAAATGTTACATTACATGTGTTGGGGTCTCAAAGGGGTATAAAGCAGCAGTACAGAAAATGTTTCCTCTGCAGTAATTTTCTTGTTTTCCTATGCAAATATGCTGAAAAAAAGAGAACAATGCTCTTTAGGAAAACCATTTCTGATGATGATTTTGATACAATTGTAGGAGTTACAAGATAAGGAGTTATTATATTATTATTATAGTATATTATCAGATTTTGCTGATATCTGATATACCGATATTCAATATTTTTCAACTATAAAAATATTGTAGAGAGTATAAACAATATTATAGAGATTATACACAAATGATTTTTAATTTGGTTAGTTTTGAGCAAACTTCATTTTAGTGAATATTGAAAGCTTTGAAAATAACTATAAATAAATCACTGTTTTTTTTGTTTTTGTTTTTTTTTAAATGCAGTGCAGTGGTAAACTTAATATTTTGTTTGTAGATGTAACATTTGTAGATGGTCAAAAGCAAAACAAAAAAAAAGTTGTAAAAGCAAAAAAGTTGTAAAATTAAAAAAAAAAATAATAAAAAATCCTGTAGCTCTTTGTATTCAAGTTTTCATAACATGTTTAAAGATTAAATAATGATCAGCGCCGATAGCCTCGTGGGCAGACATGCGCGCCGACATGCTTTGGGCGTCCCGTGTTCGAGTCCCGGCTGGCAGACCTTTCCCAATCCCATCCCGCCTCTCTCTCTCCAACTTTGTTTCCTA
Source organism: Acrossocheilus fasciatus (assembly GCA_036784905.1). Classification (NCBI taxonomy): domain Eukaryota; kingdom Metazoa; phylum Chordata; class Actinopteri; order Cypriniformes; family Cyprinidae; genus Acrossocheilus; species Acrossocheilus fasciatus. Next base: position 4,440,741 of record CM071953.1, read on the forward strand.
ACTACTGTCCTATCAAATAAAAGGCAAAAAACACGAAAAATAAATATTTAAGAAAAATGAAATGATTAATGAAAAATCGGTATACATATAAAATTATTTACTTTGCATGTGTCATGATTGTGTGATTTTTATTTGTGTAAGCCATAGCTTCTGACCTTTAAATCAAAGTAGACTGGTGATTTTATGGCATCATCATGCTTTAGTTACTCAGAAACACAAGTATCTTAATGATATCTGTGAATTTTTAAGTATCATTGTATTATAAGTAGACCTACAGCACCCCCTAAAACACCTTACCGTACAGCCACTGGGACCCAGGGGAGGCTGTTGCCACTGCTGCACGTGCTAGTGACTATCCCACACCGGACACATCATTTTGTAGTTGCATTGTCAAACTGAATGCGGCGATCCAAAACATTAAACTGGCAAAAGTTGGCTTCAAGAATGACCACACAGATGATTTTTTTTGCTAGCACAACCCTGAGCACATGACAGTTATTCATCCAATAACTATCGGCAAGGCACATACGTATATAAAAAAAATATTATTATTTTTTTTATATATATCGGGCCGATGTCAATGTTTACATTTAAAGCTTTTATCATCTGATTCAGATAACATTCTGATATCCAGCACACATTCAGCACTCACATTACAGACAGATTAAAGAACACAGTGAGTCCCAGAAACATTCCAATTATTAGAATTAAAATGCCATGCTCATGCCCTGCTAACACACTATGTGTAAGACAGAACAGGCGGAGCAGAAGACCACCAGAACCAGACAGCAGACCACCACGGCGGAGCAGACAGAACAGGTGGAGGAGAAGACCAGAGCGGAGTAGACAGACCTGAAGACCACCACAGCGGAGCAGATAGAGCAGGAGCACACCACGACGGATCAGGAACCCACAGCAGAGACTGGGACCTAGGGAAAACTGAGACACAAGGAGGAGAGAGAACATGCACAGACACAAGGACTGATGTAGGGAACATGGGAAGTCTATCAATGTTTTCCCTGGTGGCAACTGAGTATGCAGGCAGTTCACAATCAGCCACCATGGCTGGTTCAGAACGGGGCAAGAGTTCAGAGATGGCCTCCTCGGCCGGTTCAAAAGAGGAAAAAAGAGGTTCTGCGGCGGTTGCCACCAGCTCTGGAGGTTCTACAGTGGTAAACTCAGGACACAGTAATGGTCTCTTCGACCGCAACACAACATGCTGAGAGTACATTGCTGGGCGCCACCACCATACGAGGAACTGAAGTAAGTACCGCCGCTTCGGGAGGTTCTGCAGCGTCAGCCGCCACCTCTAGAGACATCATAGTGGACGCCGCCACCTCTGGGATTTCTGTGGTGGTGTATGCAGCCCAAACACACCAAAATGCGATCCCCATCATGGGAAGCACTTCAGACAGGGAAATCAGTTCAGGAACAGGAGGGCTAGAGTGAGAGGGTTTGGGGATACAAGCGGTGAATCCCTCACACTGGATACCAGACTGGTGACTCTGGACGAACAGCTGTAACGTGAAGATCTGCTGTGACTTGGCTTGACTCATGAAGGTCAGCTGTGACTTGGATCTTTAAGATCAGCTGTGAATTGACTTGATTCATGTAGATTAATTGAGACTTGACTTGGCTGATGAATAGCAGCAGTAACATGACGGGGTGTTGCTGTGGCCAACCTTTTGTGAACGGACTCTGGTGTCGCTGCTATTTCAGTAATAGCTGCGGTGTCGCATTCCTCATCCGTGACACCCACCGTGAATGGAGAGCCAACACACAAAGCATAGTCCATAAACTGACAGAGTGATGAACGAGGACTCTCGTGCCTAAGCTTATACATCAGCGGTCGATTAATGCCTTCGCAAAAAAACTCTATCAGTAAACAGTCTGGTAAATGAGAGTAATTGGCAATGGACAAATACTCTTGTGCATAGTCCTCGAGCGATCACGTACCCTTCTCAAGGGATAATAACAGTCTTGCAATGTTCATACCTGGCCAATGTTCATCAGAAAAGCTGATGGATCCTGGTGTGGCCGAGTATTCTGTAACGGGGCTGACGAGACGTGAGACGTGTGGATCCATGTGCAAGCTTTTATTTAAAGGCATGGTCATAAATACAGGCAGGGTCGAAACAATGGCAAACAGGTATGGCAGGGACAAGACAAAGAGTAATCCACGGATAAGCGTGGGTCGATGATCGGCGAACAGTATCCAATGGGGCAAGGCAGAGAGAGAATCCAAGAGAGGTGCAAACAGTGTCCAAACGGCAAGGGTTAATCCAGGGAACACAGGCTAGAAACAAACACAGGAAACCAGGCAAGGCAAGACCAAGTCAATAAACTGGGCTCCATAGAGTAGCTATCGCTGGGAGAGTGATAAACTCTATACAGTACTCGGCAGTGAGGGTCCAGGGTTTATATAAGGCATGTAATCTGTGTGTGCGTAGGATCAGGTGTGCTTGTGATTAGTGCAATCAGCCGTGTGGGCGCAATCAGTGCAATGAATGATGGGAAATGCAGTCCAGTGTGAAGTATGGTGTGAGAGTCAATGTGGTGAGCGAGTGACCTCTGGTGGTGAATGAACGGAAGTGCAGGGACAGGATTCATGACACTATGAGGGAGTCCAATGTGAGTGAACAAAGGATGTTTGAAAAAGTGGAGTCCCAGGTCACAATCACCTACAGAGTCATCATTTAAGACCAAGCACAGTGTTGTTTAGATAGTTTTCCTGAAAGTTTGTGTTAGAATGCTGTTTTGACGACAAAAAAAATAACTCAAAGAGACCTTAATTATGGCTAGATTTCATTTTAAAACAGGAACATGAACTATCCTGATATCTGGCGTGAAAGGCAGTTTGCAAAAAAATGTGAAGTAAAGGAAGTAAACATTGTCTCAACAGAATTCTATGTACCATTTACTGAAAACCAATGAAACTCAAATACACACAGTATGCTTGACTGTCCATAAATGTGCTGTTAGTATAACAGATGCAATTTACAGTTTGAATTGTATTGGTCAATGTTTAAAAATAAATAAATAAATAATAATAGATGCATCTGTGCTCACACAATGTCAAAAAAAAAAAACATTTGCTCATCTTCAATAAACAAATTCATATATTTTTTTAAAAAATACATCATAAAATAAATTCATATGAAACTTCAGAACAGACATGATCACTTTATATGATAAACATATTTAATTTAGGTTTTTACTCAGTTTAAAACATTAATCAGTGCACATAATTATGGAAAGCTCAAAAAGATTTTCCTCAAAAATGGTTACTTGACATGTGAAAACCAAAATGAGTTGTGTGATGCAGGTTTTTGGGTGAACTATCCCTTTAAGAGAATAAAAAGTGAATATTCTAATCATTTGTTGATGTAACTTAATATTTAGTCATAAATAAGGAGAAACCTTTTCCATGCAGTAACTTCCACATCATACCTGATGCACAGAGAAAATGGCAGCATTGAAATCCTATACTCTGCAGAACGGGTGGAAACTCGAGATTAGCCACAGCCGCATGGATTCTTCATCTTATCTCTGGCCAGCAATGGGTCTGTGAGATTGAATAGTCTGGAGGTTTTTGAGAGCAATAGTTCAGCCACTGGTGAGCTCTTAAAAGTAATTTGACAATGTACTACTCTTTTACAGTTCATAAGCATAGCCTTGGTAACACTATTGCATCCTCTACCAAAGTAAACAAATTTAGATCTAAAATGTTTTTTATCAATGCAACCGTCCTTCAGCAAAACATTTCCTGTCATAATTCTTGCAAAACACATGTATTAATTTCCCGGTCCATATTTTCAATAAGCCATGATGTTTTGTCACTGAATTAGCTAAAGGTTGAGTGTTTTGAATCAAGCTCTTATTTTAAATTCAACGCATTTTGCTTAATAGTCACATAATTGCAACTGGTATACAGAAGAGGCAATACAATTATGTTGTCTTATATATTTCCATCTTTAATAGATGGAAAATAAGTTTCTCATAAGGAGTTGAAACATAGAGACGCCCAGAATGACTTGCTCATAACATCGGATGCAAAGTTCAATTTGCAGTCTTATTTTCAGTAGCCTACTTTGTGCACTCACTGGCATGTGGTCATTAAAGGTAAGGCTGAGTGGGTGACACTATTTATGTGCCAGGTCAATACATCGGCAGGGAAGTGATAAGATGAAGGCCCTTGAAGCAAGGCTAGCGGTAAATTGCCAGTGGTTAAGAGTTACCAGAGCACGCTGAAATTTGGACACTTCTGTCCAGCCACAGTAGTTAAAGGAACAGTTTAACCAAATTGACAGTTCTGTCATTATTTACTCATCTTTGTGACATTACAAACCCAGTTTCCGGTAGAGCACAAAAGGTGAATGTTTGAAGAATCTTTATTCATCTGTTTTGCATGCAAATACAGGGACTAAACCTAAAAGTAAATATTAAAGTAGCCCATAAGACTTCTTTCTTTCTTTCTTTCTTTTTCTTTTCTTTCTTTCTTTCATGAAGTTTCATGAAGCCATTTGATTTTTTCACTTTCTCTACATGTTTTTTTATTTTTTATACTGCATGGAAAATACTGTAGATTGAATGAAAATGCAATAAAGAAAATAAATTCTCAGTTGTTGTAATAATAACCCTTAGAAAAGAAAAGGTCACATACTGTTACTGAAATAAAATCAAAAATAAAATAAAATATTACAAATTTTATTTCAGCTAGTTCAGCTATTTACTTAAAGTGGGTCCAATGCTAATTCATGCATGTTGAGTTATTTACACTGTTAAAGAGTTGGATTCTCATGCTAACACGGCCAATGTTTTAAAAAACAATTGGACGTGTATGTCACAACCCACTGGACTCTAGTTTTGTCTATGCCTGTGTTCCCTTCCTGTTTGCCCATATTTGGTTCTGTTCCTGTTCTCATTAGTTCATTGTCTAATTATTAGTTAAACAGCTTTATTGTGTTCACCTGTCTGCCCCTCGTTATCTGCCCTAAATTAGTTGCTGTCCATTGAGTTCTAGTGTGTCAGTTATTGCCTATATTACCCTGTGTGCTAGACTCCTTCTTCTTGGCATTATATTAAATGGCTTATTCTCTTCAATCTTCTTCGTCGTGTGAATATTGTGTGTGCACAGCACAGAGACTGTGACAAAATAACATAGTATTTCTGTGCCAAATACACACTTACGTGTTTCTTACAAGTTTTGGAAATTTTTTATTTATTTTTTTTTCAATCATGGCTCTTCATGATATCATGAAGGCCCAAGAACAAGGCCCAGCTCGACGCTGGATTTGTACATCATTAGATACTGAAAGATGGAGCAGTCCCAGCTATAAAACAATCCGAATAAAACATGATTCAGAACTGCATATCTGTGTTTTGTTGGCAATTGGTGCTCAAGTGCTCGTCACTCTTTAGCTCTGCCCACGGTATGCCTCCAGGAGCTTGGCTGTTTTCGGAGAGAATTGTAAGGCTGTATCTTTCTTTTATAAATCTGATAAAACTAAAGAATTTTTGAAGATATGAAGGATGCAGCACTATTCTATAGGTACTCAAGATTAACATGAGAATGGGTGAAACTTTGTGTGTTATGCCCCCTTTAAAAAAATAATAAATTAAATTAAATCAACTGAAGCTTATAATTAAAAATAAATACTATAAAGACACACAAAGATTTTGTAAAGTTTATGTAAAAAGATTAAATAAAATTAATTTTATGAAAAAGTGTATAGTAAGAATAATAGCTTATTACTGTAAACTAGAACAAACTCAGTTATATAACGTTTGACTGAACCCTTCATAAGCATTATGTTGTACGCACCTCAAACCCATCTAAATGTATTAAATTCTGTCATATGGCTGGCGACATACTGTATATGTCCTTGAGAGTATTGTTAATTGTAAAAATCACAGAATGAAAATACAGAAAGAAAGAAAGAAAGAAAGAAAGAAAGAAAGAAAGAAAGAAAGAAAGAAAGAAAGAAAGAAAGAAAGAAAGAAAGAAAGAAAGAAAGACGTGCAAGTGAAGAAAAGGAAATTTAACTTTGCCATCACAGAATCATAATCTGGCACTCTTTCTAACTTAATGCAGATCAATTAATTTATCCTTAGATTCAAACAGCATTTGATAAACTGTTACATTTTTTTTTTTTGTCCTTTTCACAGAAGTGACCTATATGGAAATATGATCTGTATAGAAGATATTTTACAGGCCTACTGTCTGAGTAATTACCAGTGATGAGAATAACGGCGTTACTAATGGCGTTATTTTTTTTTCAGTAACAAGTAATCAAACGAATTACTGTTTCCCCCGTTACAACGCCATTACCGTTACTGACAATAAAATGCGCCGTTACTATAATTTATTACAATATTATTATCATTTTATTTTTCAGTTTATCTGAATGGCTGCGCAGTGTACCTGTATTTGATGTACTGTAAACTCTAGTGTCAAGGCGCACGTCTCTTTGTCTCACACACACAAAGAAACATACAGAGCAAGAGAGTCTTACATAACATGCATAAGTGATGTGCTACATGTAAACGATATTCTTTGTTGTATTTTCCTGTCAAAATAACGGAGTTCCTTTGGAATTCTTCAGCTTTTCAGAAATTACGGTTTCTCTGGTTCTGGATGAAACTAATGCGCAAACAACAATCTCATTGGCTGGCACTCACCTATTATCGTCTCTGTTTTGATTTCAGCAAATTAATTCAAGCGAATGCAGACAATGTGAATAATATTCATGAATCCAGCAGCTTATTAATCCTTAGTACGTTTTATATCGTTAGTAGAATTTGTAATAGTTTTGTTATCTTATCAGTGTTATTTATTTTTGATTTTCTTCTTTTTTTCCCTTTTTTTATCAAAACACTAAATGAAAAACAATATCTTAAGCATCACCACCAGTCCTAAATTCAGTCAACATGACAAATATGCATTCAAACATGGTTATTGTAATTACTGAATTTCTATTATTATCATAATGTTATATTATAATGTTTGACTGACTGATGCTAAGTGTTAGATTTAAAAAAAAAAAAAAAAAAAAAAAAAATATATATATATATATATATATATATATATATATATATATATATATATATATATATATATATATATATAAATGGAAATGGAAAGAAAGTGTTCAGTAGCCTATCATAGCAGAATGACAATAAAGCTCGCTTGAACTTTAAGTTACTTAGATCATGTGTTGCAGGAGTCTGTGATCATTTACAAGTTTGTTTGTTTTTTTTGTTTTTTGTTTTTTTATCAACAGAGCGCAAAAAATAATTTGGACCCTCCAAAAGCTTTGATCAAACATCGCTTTTCTTGTCTTGCATAATTAAATGTAATGCCATTCACGAAAAGGGCAAATGTAATGCGTTTTTACACTCATTCACTTCACACATCCAGGCCCATAGCCAGCTATGAGGTCCAGACCTCAATGCTTCATGTTCAAAAATAAAATTTGAAAATCTTGTGAAATTGTTTAAAATCATGTCGCTGAATAAATTCATGTGGCTGACTCGCAGCAGCTGCGAAACGCAGGAGTGAAGTGCAGATCTAGTTATCTAGTTATTTTAAGCGTCGCTGGACTTGTTTTAATACTTAATGTAACAACGTTAATAAAGTAATTAGGCATTAATAAAGTGGGAGGATGAAGGCGAGGGTTAAAGATTATATTTCCTATTTGAAAAATAGAAAACATATTTTGGTGCATTTTTGGCTGTGTTTGTTTTTTGTAGCAGTATTTGGCAACACTGCAGGCAGCAATCAAAAAAGGAGCGTGCGGATAGTTTATTGCTAAGGAGGCCACATTCGTTAAACAAACGCAATGATCACCATGATATTATCTGTACAAAACTGTGTCAAATGCTATCAAAGCAGTACTAGCCATTAATATTGCACAAATCTTAACAACCGCAGACCTCACTAATGCAGTGCTGTTCCAGCAAACATGTGATCGTGTCTGCCCGAATATTTTTTGTTATTCGGATAAATCCGTTATTTGTTTTGAAGCCATTATCCATGCCTTTCCGAATAAGGTATTCGGCTTTTCTACTACATAATAGAGAAGTATTCGATTTTGGACACAGCGACTGTCTTTATGAATAGATCACTGAATCATTGGCTCACTCGATTCATTCATAAGCATGGACAATACTAAGAAAACTGTATATAAAAACAATATTAGCTTATCCTTTCTTGAACTGATTACCTTTGCAATCAGGGAGATGTTGGGGAAAGAAAAAAATAAAGTAAAAATAAGAGCACTCTTGCTGTGACATTGCTAAACTATATCATGATAAAATAGAAGACAAAACCATACAGGGTTTTTGTCATAAAACCTTGAATTTTAGGGGCATATAACTGCATTCTTACTGGCTACATCATGCAGTCGATTGTCATCCTGTATGGAAGGCAGATGGGGCCAAAAGCCTTTAAATGGAACCCATGACATTTGACCATGCCAACATGCACTGTTTGTCCACGTTAACATGAAGTTGCTCTATTTGAGTCAATATGTGCACATGCGATGTGATGGTATGTTGGTATATACCAATACGAAACACATTAGATGTCATGTTTATTTGTGAAGCAGGGCTCGACATTAATGCTTGTCTGCTTGTCCGGGACAAGTGAATGTTTTGGACGGGCAAGTGAAAGAGAAATTTACTTGCCCAATTGGAAAAGTAACTTGAAAAAGTCAATACCAAAAACAATAATAACTGCCTTTATTTGTGATATAGCCTTTGTTATAAGGGTGTGCGATTATATATCGTTTGCGATAATTTCGTAATTGCTGTTTTAACGAGTACATTGCAAGAATCAAACAAAGAGTGCACGCATAATTACGTAAAGTCGTCTAGGTTTGACTAGCTCATGTGCATTCTTTCACTGCATGATTCAGTATTACAATTACAATGCATGAAGAATGATCAAAAAAATTCAAGATATGGGGGAGGAAAATGTATGCCTTTATATCATTTCGTATAGTTAATATCACACGAAGATCGAACGCGTTTTTTTTTTTTTTGCTTCAAAAATCATCATGATTACAAATGATAACAGCTCAATAAACAAGAAGTTAACATTTAAGAGACTTACGTTTTAGACACCATATTGCCTGTTTTTGCTCTATTTCACCAACAAAAATAACTCCAAACACAGCCACAGTGCTGTTTTGCGTCTCTGAGCAACATGACGGTGTCTCGTGCCTGAATGAATCAACCGTTTAAATGATTCGGTTCAGTCGCAATGACTCGCTTATTAACAGTGACTTGATGCCACCTACTGGTGGTTTTAATTTCACATTTACAGTATTTTTTTTTTTTTTTAATTTAATTTCAAATATCAGTATTCAACATTTTATGTATCAAAACATTAATTATTCATTTGTAATTGCAGATTAAATTATTCCATGTCCCTCAGAGCTGCATTAAACAGTGTGTAAATATATATATCCCACTTCAGATGCAGCTTCTGTTTCCTCTGCATTGCAAAGATGAATTTTGTTGAAACTGATTTCATTTGTTTGGTAACAGCCCAAATGTCTTATTATACTAATTGACTGATTAAATTTAACTAATTAAAAATTTTTAAATTTAAGTTTGAAAATAATGAAAATTATGTATATAATATAAATATTAGCATTTTATTTTTAAGTTTACTATAAAATAATTGTATTTGTATTTAATTCTAACTTTTTATTTTAAAATGTAATAGTATTATAACGCTTTATTATTTTGTTCATTATTTCATTTAAAAAGTAAAATCTAAATAAACTAAATGTGTTTTGTATAACTACAATAAATAATTATATTTATAACTCAATTTAACTTAATTTTTTCTCTCCGGGCAAGTAACTTTTATTCTCGGACAAGTAAATGACAAATTTACTTGTCCGAAGGACAACTACATGAGAATGCTTAATGTCAAGCCCTGTGAAGGTTGTTGTAATGGTACCCGTGTATGCATGTATGCAAACATCAGAATGAGGGATGTGTAGTGTCATAAATTTGTTATTTGTTACTATGTAGTTGTTTTTGTTCAACCCCCCCCCCCCCCCCCCCAGGTAGAAAAGTCTTAATTTGCATTGTAACATGTATTAATTTACTCTAGCACAGTAGATATCAGTGAAGCAATGTCACAAATAATAAAGAGAGGATTAATGTGTGGGTAAATCTAGAGGTAAATCAGTTTTAAAAAAAGTATTACACATTTGAACATGGCCAGAATGTGCATGTGTTGAGAGACATGTTCAAAGTTGTCAGCTAAACATGGTAAAACTGTGTCTTTACAAATACTAAAGAAATACAGCAAAACATGATTTCTTAACACAGCCAGGATGTACGTGTCTTTTCACACAAAATAACCACATTCAAAAGCACCATGTTAACGAGAACTAGCAGTGCATGTTGACATGCAAAATTCACACATTCCTTTAAAATACTTTTGGCCCAAGCAGCCTTCCATAGACCTGCATCATGCTCGTCAGCAACTGCATGCAATGTAAGTGAAAAAGTTATTTATTTATTTATTTTTTGTTTTCATAATTAATCGCATACTTTTCCATAATTAACAGCATATTTTTTTATTTATTTAAAGTAAGACATGCTTTCATTTTTCTATGTCTTTTCATAGACATGTGCTTGCCTGTATAGGAGGGTCAGCAGTGGTTTCGCAACCAGCCTAGACCCCCCGCAACCAAATCTGATTTACTGCAGGAAAATATTGTTGCCCCCTGAATCAGGTTTTAGTTTAGAGGAGCGGACCACATGTTGTGAAATGAAGCAGGCAGCTAAACTAAACAGGTTGTCATTTGCCCTTGTGGCGATCCTATTGATTTACTGCTTCTCACTGATGGTTTCCTGGAGGGTGCGGGGACAACAAACCCTGAAAAATGTTCAAATGCAACAAAAGGTTCATGAGCCTTCCTCCCATGAGGCCGCCAGCCTGAAGCACATTCAATAATTTAAGAAGTGAGAGGTGAAACCTGATAACCTGTCTGCAATTTGGACATAATGCTTTTTAATAATCAATAATGCAGCCATTTTTACATGGTCTCTGACAAATTACAAACTGCACTCAAATGATTCAAATGAGTTTGTGACCTGTCCATACTGGAGAACACTGTACTGTAGAATGTGGGAATAAGGTTGTAACCTAGTTGTATTGGTCAACAAGTTGGAAGCTCATTCTGCCATTCTGTTTATGTCAGACTGTAAGTGCATTAAACAGCAGTGACACATTTAATTATAAATGTTATGTAGAAAAGCCAATAGTGAACTTTTTTTTTTTAAAAACATAATATTTTGCCTCATAATACACATTTATTAGATTTAAATACTATGTACTGTACTTTCTGTATATTTTTAATGTCTGTGTCTTGAGCAATAAAAAACAAAGAAGATTAACTAATGGCAGTTTATTGCACCAAAATAAATTTAAAATGAAAATATTAAATATATGGTTTATACTTACAGGTTAAAAACAGCAAAGAGTGCAATGTGCTGACAAAATATTGTGCTGAGCATAAAAGGAAGCTTTAGCGCAAGTTCTACAAGGAAGACTTAATGCTACATCACGCATTACAATTAGATCCAGCCAACCATCACTCAACATGAGAAATATATAAGCTCTCTTGTCACCCTTCCTTGAGTTTGCAGAAACTGACATTGACGTTCCCTGTTCAGTTAGGCAAGCGTCCTTTGACTTTTGCCCAATTTTTCTTGGGGTTAATTGCATATAGTTTTAAGTTTTAAAAACTAAATGTTTGTTAATAGACTAAAAGTTTTATTTGTTTAATATAAGTGAGTTTGTCTTTATTGTTGCTGTGTTTTCATTAAAAAAGACGCACAAGATAAAAATATGTTTTAAACGAGAACCTTATTAATTTGCGTTACAACGCAAGTAGAAAATATGTATTTTTTTTTCATCTTCACAGCACAGCTAGAAAAGTTACAATATATATTTAAAAAAAAAAACAAGAAAAAACAAAACAAAACAGAGGACTGGATTAAAACTAGGGCTGCCCTGACCAAAGATTTAAAAGAAAGTAGCTAAAAAAGTAATTACCATGAATGTGTCGGGGGGAAATAGAAAGGAGATATTTTAATTATTTATTAATAAACTAATGTTTTCTGAGACAATGTCCCAATGTTCAATGCGAAAGTAAGTGAAGTTCCCATAATTAATATGAAATGCTGTTCCAATAGCTTTTACAGTTAACTTTAATAACTGCATCCATCCAAAGTGATGGTGTGCACTGGATTCACTCTTTTTTAAGATCTAATTTTAGCGATATAAACATCTGTCTTGAATCATGCTATTTCATTGATTCATGTGATTTTTAGCCTGCCTGTATTCATGCCATTAGCATAAGGACAGCTTCATGGGAAACTGACCTTGAGTTGAGCATTCAAAGATGTATACAGTGTCTGAAGGACAATATTCTCTTAAACGGGACACTGCAGTGAACATCATGCTCACTTTATGAGCTTTCTGTCTGTTTATGATGAGATGCTGATTTTACTGCCTGTTGGCTGAAGCCGTTAACCTTTATTGTTTCCCCTAATTGTTTTTTAACTGTCCCTCTTAAGATATTAATTTTAAATACAAGCTGCAGTACATATTATGTTTATAATAAAAAGTGATGTATCAACATGATTATGTATAAATGAATTGTTTGACTACACAGTAGCCTATTGAATAGAAATAACAATCACCTCCAGCACAAAGAAATACCCACATGAATAATGTGAACTGATGTGATATTACGAGTATTACATACAATTAACTTTCTTTTTTTTTTCCCCTGAGAATTAGATGTCAGAAAAAACAGGGCAACAATAGGAAATGTATTAGAAGCAGTCAGAGAAGTTAAATCAGTGGAAAGAAGATAGATAAACGGTGCCTAAAAATCAGCTTTTACTGTTGTGAGTTTTACTCAGCGGTCTCTTGTCCATGTTACCCACAAATGCATGATGCAATCAAGTGAACGGAGTGGTTTCAATGAAAAAAGTGTTGTGTCAGCTTTACTTGGCAAATGTTTGTTCAGTCAATTGTAAGTGAAATGAACGAATTGAAAAATGCAATGCAGGATATTTCCCATTGAGCACATCATAGCTGAGATGAGGACATGAAGGGCAACAAAGTGTATAAAAAAAAATTGGGGGTGGGGGGGTTGCATGTCTGCATGGTAGGTGTGTGTGCATTTTCTTTGCATTCCATTCTAGGTTGGTGATGGCCAGCAGGGGGTGTTGCCAGGAAATCACTAAAATACAGTAATCAATGTGATGACAAATGTTTTTTTTGTTGTTCATGGTGTCAAATGGCCTACTTGAGTAAACCATGTTAAGTGAAGTGCATCAGCCAGATGAGTATATTGCTTTCTGTTTAATTTGAAAGCAGGATGGTTTTATGAATTCAGAGGCTTTATAAAACTGAATTTACCTTCATAGATGAAAATTCAGACTATAAACAGCGCATATCATGAATAAACAAGTTCATCCAATCACAAAAAATGTATCCATATGAATATGGTTATATATATATATTAAAAATGCAGCTACTGTATTGAATGGTGATACATTAAGAGATGTTATTTTTAAAGATAGTTCACCATAAATACATAAAACTGCTGTTAATTTCAGCTTAGATTTTTATCTGAAACCATGGTCCTTGGTGATTAATGAAATGTTAATCAGTGGCTACCATCACTTTGAGATTAAAAAAAATAAAAATAAAAAACATATCAGGGGAAATATAATGAATGCCCCTGGCTCCTGACAATATATTAAGGTCTTATGAAGCAAAACGTTCGGCCTGTGCAAGAAACTGAACATTATTAACAACATTATTGTGATTAATAGCCTCATGCAAATGATCTGGGAGTGATGTCTGGTTTGTGAACAAATCATCATCTTTTAAATCATTATTTTTAGTGAACTGCATGATTCAGTTCACCAAGTGGAATTTAACTGTCTGAAATAGTTTGTGGCTTGAGCAGCACAGATCTACAAATTACTCAATCAAAACTCACTGTTTTATATGATCCTATGATGCCGGTCTTTGCCAACTCTTTCAGTTTTCCAGTTCTCCAAACAGTCACTGAACTGGAGAAACAGTTCACATTCTGTTTGAACAACTGATGAGCTGCTGATACAAGCATACATGAACCGAGCACTTGAATAAAGGGACAAAATGAAAGTTATTATGGTTAATGCAAAAAGGTGAGTTAATTAAGACAAGTTTATTCACTTTATATGCTTTAGGCATGTAAAACATCCACGTTTCACATCATTATTGGGTGCTTTAATAATATAATTGTTCCTCAGCCTGGCCTCTGTTGGTTCCTGACAGTTTCTCAGCTTACCCTCAGTCAGTGCCATCTGGGTGCTCTGATTTTCCTTGGGCCTTCCAGTCTCTGGCTCCACCTTGGCTTGAGGATCCCCTATCTATGGCGGCCGAGAGAGCTAAACGTGCTGCAAACGAAAAAACACATGCAAATTAAGAAAACATCTTCATCTGTTTGACAGTACATGTGTTGCAAATACTCACAACACAAACAAATACAAACACACTGCAAAAACAGAAAGCACTGCAAATACGCACAGACAACATTGGGAATGTTTAAGGGAACCACAACAATAAGATAATATATGTTTACCTGAGCATTGCACTACGTGCTGCTTCCCACAAAATCTCTCTTTTGCACAACAATTTAATGTACAAAATATATATTGTTTTCTGCACAATTTCATTTACAGTATTTACAGGGGAAGTCGTGGCCTAATGGTTAGAGAGTCGGACTCGTAATCCAAAGGTTGCGAGTTCAAGTCTCTGGCCGGCAGGGATTGTAGGTGGGGGGAGTGACTGTCCAGCGCTCTCTCCACCTCAATACCACGACTGAGGTGCCCTTGAGCAAGGCACCGAACCCCCAACTGCTCCCCGGGCGCCGCAGCATAAAATGGCTGCCCACTGCTCCGGGTGTGTGTTCACAGTGTGTGTGTGTTCACTGCTGTGTGTGTGCACTTTGGATGGGTTAAATGCAGAGCGCAAATTCCGAGTATGGGTCACCATACTTGGCCGTATGTCACTTCACTTTCACTTTCACTTTCACTTTATGTAAAGTTCTAGTACAGTCTCAGTTTGGGTATGTGTAGTCAACTAGGTATAGTATTTATAGTATAATTATAGTCAGATGGTTAAAATGTTGTATAGCTCTATTGTTCTTCCTATATTTGCATTGTTGTATGTTTATCTTATGTTTAACTAGTACGTAGCACCGTGGTCCTGCGAGACACGACATTTCGTTCCACTATATGTCCACACATGTAGCAGAATGACAATAAAGCTCAACTTGAACTTGAGTTCATCTAGCTGCTGTTTATCAGTAAAACTTGGTCGACACCCTTGTTGTTTAAGCTATTTTAGAAGCTTGAAGGGCATACCAACATCCAAAACAAAACATATGCTGGTCTTTTCAGTAGGGTAATTTTGCCATTGGGTAGAACACATGTTTATTTCCAGTCATTTGTACAATAAAACGGTCTGGTCTGCAGGGGATGCCTGTAGAAGTACTGAGATATCCCAGGGGAGTACTCCATGGAAAAGAGGGAAATTATTGATATAAATCAGGGGTGGTGAACTTCAGCCCTGCAGAGTTCAGATCCAACCCTAATCAAACACACCTGAACAAGCTAATCAAGGTCTTCAGAATTACTAGGGCTACAGGCAGGTGAGTTTTTTTTTTTTTCAGGCTTGGAGCTAAACTCTGCAGGACATCGGCACTCCAGGACTGATGCTGCTTACCCTTGTAGTAACCCTTCAGACCTTGATTAGCTTGTTCAGGTGTGTTTGATTAGGGTTGAAGCAAAACTCTGCAGGGCTGCGGCTCTCCAGGACCGACATTCGCCACCCCTGATATGCTCATTGCAATGATTAAATGAGGCTATTGTGTTTCTTTAATTCCATGAAATGAAAATTATATACTATGTTGGTATATAATTTTGGGTTTACATTAATATTTTTAAAATAACAACTAAGACTAATTTATATGTAATGTAATGTAATGCTTAGTTTATGTTTTTTTTTTTTTTTTGTGGACATAAATAGAGATGAACGTTAAGTTGAAATCTTGCTATTGTCAAATAAAAAAATAAAAAGAGAGCGAGAGAGAAAGAGAAAGCAAAATCCATTCAGTGGACCCATTGTCATGTTCACAGTCATCATCACAATTGCAGTGGAGGACTTAATAACAGTAATTAGTTTATCCTGACAAGTTTAGGATGGGGACACAAGCCAAGCATGTGTTTTTTCTTTCTTTCTTTCTTTCTTTCTTTCTTTCTTTCTTTCTCTCTCTCTCTCTCTCTCTCTCTCTCTCTCTCTCTCTCTCTCTCTCTCTTTTCACTGATGTTCACTGTGAGCAGCAGAACCCCTTCCTATAATCAAGGGTTGTACTAACATTTTAAGTGCTCATATAAAAGATTATGGGGCAAATTCACTAAACAGTTGTGGAACTGTAGTGTGTGGTATTTCACAAAACCCTTTGTCTTTTTTTTACAAACACTTGCAATTCAGTTAACCATACAGTAATCAAACTGGAAAAGCACCATGCATATTTAGTTATTCTTCTTGACACACATACAACTTATGTACTTCCCTTTCAATTTAAATGGGTATTGTAGATTGTGTCGTATTCACAAAAGAAAGAGTTATGTGCTTGGTGCAGTAAATTTTGTATTAAAGTTGTAGTATATTTTATTGGAAAGATATGTACATTTTCTTTTGTACATCTTGCTCCAGAGCTACTATGTACTCGAGCAATTACGCCATTAACGAACGCATAAAAGCTTGTGCTTTGGCAGAATTAGTTTCGGAAAAAATAGGGATCAAAATTCACAAATTTATGATTAAGGGAAATAAAATAAAAAAATAAGGAAAATGTAAGTGAACACATGCAAAGAAGAAGAGTCGAAGCATCAACAGCAAAGGAGATGAACCTATGGATATTCAGTCAAAAGAAAAAAAGCAAGCATTCTCATCACTGGACAAAGCATCAGATTATAAGTTTGAAAGTTCACATTTTCTTTAATGTCACCTATCAAGTCATCTCACAAACTGCACATTTGCAACTTCATTGTGCTGTTACCTCTTTCGAGCCAAACTTCACCAAACTGGTCGACTCACGACAACACCAGATGTCCCATCAATGCGGACCCTCTGTATTAAATAAATGCAACTGTTTAGGTATCATAATATTCATAATAAAGTGCTACTATCATAGTATAGAGTCTGGTTGGTTTGCATTGGTGGCTAAGCTGATTTTATGAATTTGAACTGAATAACCAATAAGTATACATTTTGTATACCCAAGATTCATGCATGATTCCTTGTATATCATGTTGCAGTTAATTTTTGACTATTTGTGGAAAAAAGTGATCATTTATGTATCCGTTTCTCTCCAAGGCTGTCAAGACAGAATATTAATAATTCAGATATGATCACACCATCAGCAACAGATCGCTATTAGTCATAGGGGTATTTTAGGAAGCACAGACTTGTGTGCGTTGGGGACATAAACACACCTCCATGGCTCAGTGAGGGAGTGAAGCTTTCTCTCACATATGGGCTGGAAGGATCAGGTGAGGATTAGAGAGTGGATTGACAAAACAGAGAACTTTCCATACTCCCCATTCCATTTGAAAAAGGATTAATAGCATAAAGAAAGATGGTGAATGGGCAACATGTTAAAACTTTAGAGATACGCATCACTTTGTACAGTTGAATATCAATGGTAAATCTAAATTACTTTGGGGAGTTTGAGTTAGGTGAGTATGTGCTCTGTTTCACAAAAGAATGTGATAGCTTTACAGAGCTTTTATTATTATTATTTTTTAAATGTTTTTATTTTTTTATTACTGGAGCAGCAGCCCACAAAAACATAACTAGTTTGAGCATGAAAAGTTACACAGAATTCCATAGTCACTTCTTTGATTAAATATATTCAATAAGCTTTTAACTTCGCTTTTAATTTTCTAATTCAGGGTTTAGCTTGCACCTCTATTAAAACACAGAAGTGTTCTCAAGTGTTCTCTCAAGAGTTATTTGAACAGTTAAACACCTAAAGTCACAGAGCTGGAAATTACATATAAGCCTATGTATTATGCTTCTTAAATCTTATAACTTGCAGAGTAAAATAAATGTCCTGCAAGTTTTTAGAAAACTGTTTCAAAAGTGTATTTGAGAATTAAATTACACTAACAAAAGACTAAAGTCAAAGAATATGTTGTATTTTAACCCTGTAAAGCCTGATATATTGAAATTGTATTTATTTATTTATTTATTTGGATAAACAAATATATAGCATCATATATAATATGATGTAAGAGAGAAAATATCCAATTTGGTGTAGCTGCTGGTATTTATATGGTCAATATGCTAAGCTTTATAAGCAAAGTTATGGTTTTTTTTTTTTTTTTCAATTGTATTGTATTTTATTATTTATTTATTTATTCATTCATTTATTTGTTTGTTTGTTCT
Organism: Acrossocheilus fasciatus; assembly: GCA_036784905.1. NCBI lineage: Eukaryota > Metazoa > Chordata > Actinopteri > Cypriniformes > Cyprinidae > Acrossocheilus > Acrossocheilus fasciatus. Next base: position 4,459,294 of record CM071953.1, read on the forward strand.
TTTTTTGTGGGATGTAAAACATATATTCAATAAAATGGAGAGGTGTACAAATAAATATTCCTCAAAAGCCTGATGTATCACATTTAATACTCATATTTTAACAATAAATAATAATAACAATAATATATATATATATATATATATATATATATATATATATATATATATATATATATATATATATATATATATATATATATTGTTAATCAAAGTAAACCTAAGTTGATTTTGTCCAGTAAGTGCTCATCTTGAAATATCACTAACACTATAAAATCTTTCATCACAGCAAAAAGACATGTAAAGGGAGACGTTCTTACACTAAAAGGCCTTTTACTTGCTAAAAATGATAAAATATCAATCAGATGTCAAAAAGGTATGTTGATAATTTTGTGTCCTTTGAGATTTGTGTATCAATTGTGTCAGAATTTATAGATATTTATAGTTATAATAAGGCTTTGTTCATCTTAAAAAAAAAACTGTGAGTGGAAACACTGCCCACAAGTGTCCAGTGTCTTATATGATGTTGTGGGGGTGAGAAACACCATGATATACAAGAAGGACCATATTTCAAAACCCCTTATGGCATGAACTGATGCTTTATATATTTGTTCCTATTCATAATTCTACAGATAACATACGTAAAATTATATCATTACATTACAAATTATATTTGAATTCCTTTTTTATACTTGCTATTAAATGCAGAGTAAAACTATGTCCCTAAACATCTGCAAAATTAAAATGTGTGTGTCCTTTGGCTCAGTAGTGTCAAGATTCTATAGAACCCCCGAGCAGAACATATAAGCTGAGAATGAATGTGGTTATACTTTCAGATGAGTCAGCAGTTGCTAAAGAACATCTTTTGAAGACAGGCGAGCCATCCACTCTTTATCTAATGGCCCAAAACCCTCATAACTGGTGTGTCAACATCAAATGGTGCAGATAAATGAAATTGGTTATTCAGAGCTCTGATAGTTTTGACACTCTGATGGGGAGGGTTTAAGATGCAGAAACACTAGAGGTACTGAAACTAGATAACAGTGCCAAAGCTTTAGTCTGCTCAAACTTCTCAAAGTATGTAAGTGCAATAATGTTTAATTGCAGGGGTTTTCAAACCATTCCTGGAAAATCCTTTGTGTTGCACATTTCGGATATTTCCCTTTTTGTACACACCTATAAGGAAGACATCTGAAATGTGCAGTGCTGCACCTGCTCTAGGAATTGTTTGAAAGTCCTTATGCTGCTGGAATACCATTTTTGACTGTCCAGCATTGCATAAAATGCATTTTGCTGCTCTACAAGCTGATATGCAGTGGGAAAAGGAAGAAAAATGGGAAAAGGGAGATTTGAACTACATCAAAACCTTGATCCATTGTCCTTAAGGCAATGTACTTGCATGTGTTTTAACATACTTTAAACAATTTGAAGAACAAAAATAAATGAATAGTGTGACAGTTTCAGATAAAATCAGACCAAAACCAAGTTTTTTTTGGAGTTTATGTTGGGGGTTTGAAACAGCTTGCCAAAGTGAACTTCCAGAAATGTTTGCACTGAAATACCTTCAAACTACCACTGGTCCATTGCAATTGACCCTCTTTGATGTGGAAATCTTCTCCGGTTCATTTCATCTGTTCAGTCCATTGAGGTCAGACGCAAGTAAAAATATGAGCACACCAGAGAGCTGCTTTATAGTAGAAACTGTTGTTGTAATTCTGATAGAAAGTGACACTGACACTGTTTTATCATATTTAACACTGTAAAACTTGTTGCTGTCACGGGTTGTGTGGCGGGAAGGACACAGGAGACTTGGGGTAAGTACTTTTCTTCATTTTAATAAATCAAATAGAAAAACAGGAAACAACGTAAATGGACGAGTGAACGGACAAAGACTCAGGGCGAACTCAGGACTTAAAATACATAGAACGTAATCAAGGAGAACTAAAACAGGTGCTAGAAATAAATCAAACAGCTTAACAAGAACAGGAAAATAACCAAATAAGGAAGCTCAGGAAGGACAGGGGAAAAACAAAGAACAATGAGTCCAGAACCCTAACATTATCCCGGGGAGGGGGGATGGGCGCCATCCTGGACCAGCCTCCAGGGCAACACAGAGAGCTCGGGCGAGCATGGCGGGTCTGGGGACTCTGGAGGCCATGGCAGATCCTCTGTGGCCTTAGCCATCTTGGCCACAGACAACGGCGAACGGCGGCCTTGAGAGAACCGCTGACAGCGGCGGTGGCTTGTTGGGAAGGTGGTCCGAGCCGTTGGGGCGGTATGTGGAGGTTCTCAGTGTGGGGTGAGCTGGGGAGATGCGGTGCCTTCCAGCGGGAGCGGGATGAAAAAGGATAACATCACTATGCTTGATAAAATCTTCCACATACCGTTCCAACCTCCGACCAGCCTGCCACAAACCCCACAGCGCATCCTCAGCTGCAGTTATCCTTCTGCGAAGGGGTTCGTTCATCTGTCACGGGTTGTGTGGTGGGAAGGACGCAGGAGACTTGGGGTAAGTACTTTTCTTCGTTTTAATAAATCAAATAGAAAAACAGAAAACACAATGTAAATGGACGAGTGAACAGACAAAGACTCGAGGAGAACTCATGACTTATAAACACATAGAACATAATCAAGGAGAACTAAAACAGGTGCAAGGAATAATCAATCTACTTAACAAGAACAGGAAAGGGTGAATCCAAGACGGGCTATAAACTATACTTAAAATAGACTAAGGAAACACGGAAGGGCTCCGTAGAGTAGCTATCACTGGGAGAGCGATAAACACTAGACAATACTCTGCAACTAGATCAGGAACAGAATGTGTTTTATATGATGTGTGTAAAAGCTCTCAGGTGAGCGTGTGATTGATGACATTCGTGTGATCAGTGCAATGAATGATGGGAAATGCAGTCCAGTGTGATGTACAACAGTCTGTGTGGTGCGAGAGTCAATATGAAGGAAGGGTGACCTCCGATGGCGAGCGGACGGAAGACCACAAACCGGATTCTTGACAGTACTAATTTAAAGTAATGTATTTTATAAAGTACTATATATAAACATGATGTGACTTTACTGGAGTGCCGCACTACAGAGCTGGTGCAAACTCTCAGCAGTTTGATGTTTCTTATTTTTGACAACAGGTGGCCCAGATGTTAATTATGATTGCCAATTAAAAGCAGTCATCCAGATAAGAAATTTAAATTCCAAGCAACTGTTGTAAAAACAAGCTACGAACACTCCACACTTCTTCTTTCTGTTTATGTGATTTAACCACACAATGATGAATGGTGTCAAACTGACTAATGACGTCAATTTCCCCACAAAATTAGACCCAACGCCTCAAATTATAAAACTTTATTATAAGTTATATGTTATGTTAGCCAATCTTGTAGGCAAAGGCTATTTTATCAACTCCACCCACTTAATGTTCATTCATGTATTCATGTATTCATTTATTCATTCATTCATTAAATTGCTTTCATCACTATTTGCACTTAATCTAAATAATATTTGTATCTATACTGCTTCACAGTATGAAACACTATTTACATTATGTGTAAATATTTTCTATATTCTGTTACACTTCAAACTGCTGAACTTCAAAAATAGTTCTCATCACTTACTTCACACTTAGTTTTGTCGTGGGCATGACATACTAAGTCGTGGGAACGTGATAATATGTTGTAGTTACGAGATATTAATTCGTGGGAACGTGATATTATGTCGTGGCCATGAGATTGCTCATCATAAGGATATCGTTACCTCGAGATGGTATGTTCAGGGAACAACATCCATTTATCGTGGCCACGACTTCTTATGTTGAGGGAACAACACGTTTTTCTCGTGCCAACTAGTTTAATGTGTAAACAGACCTACGTGTCCATAGCAACCCAGGATTATCAGGGATTCATTCATATTTTATTTTGAAATAAGAAATTATTATATTAATTATTATAGAAAGTATACCGTAATTAAATTATTATATTGACCATATGTAGACTGTAGGCAATTGCACGTGATGTAACCAGCATTCGAATTAAGTTTATCACAAATAAAGTACATAAAATAAAACATTTTTATCCATCCCACAGTCTTGCTAGCTGTGTGTGTCCATTAACTGATAGCCTTTTCCGTAATATAGTATATTATTATTATTATTATTATTATTAACTTATTATCATATTTGTTTTGTTTTTTTCCCTTTCGATCTCTTTACATAACGTTCTGACCAGTTTTGTAAATAAGCCTACTGCTCGACATAAAGCGTTGATTATGCTGACTGGAATTTATAGCCTATGTTGGAAATGCAGTGTAAAGGTTGAATTTAACATATATACATATATACACATCGTTGCATGTGTCATTAGATATTAATATAAACATTTCACCAAAATCATGTTCAAGTACGAAGCGTTTGACCAGTGTAGAACCTGGTTGAAAAGGACGCACACACATACAATCCTAACTCAGAACATTCCACGGAATCTCACTCTCCATCACAGCGTCGTAAAATGAACAAATGACCAACACAACGCTACAATTCTATGACTAGCATCCGGCCATACTCTCCTTATCACCTCGAGAGACTCGTAAAATATGCTAAGTTTGAGGATGAAATGACCGCGCTACATCTGCCCGGAGATAACAACAAAGAATTACTTCTTTGGAGAGGTTCCAGAACCAGAGCGTCCGCGATACTGCGACCCTGCTTACCATAAACTACCTTCTGATAAACAAAAAATTGACTGACTTACAGCTTCGTCTGAGCTAAGACAATCACCAGAACCACACAATGTGATACTCATCATGACCCCACGACCTCACCTTTGGTCTCCCGCCTTCCAAAGGAATGTGCCTCTTTTCTCTTACAACGAAAGAAACTCTAGTTACACAAAGTTTCTTCCAAAAGGACAATTAAGAAAAGACGGCTGCTATTAAAGCAATATACTCAAGAGACAATATATACAGTATATATGAATGTGGTATTTTATGTTTTGTTTATCTTGCTGTGGTTATCAGAACTTAGGATATTTTAATCTATGACTTAACCCGTTTAGTAGGTAAAATTATAGGTATTCAATATGACAAATACCTCATGTTTGATATTGAATTAAACGTTGTTTTGATTGCGATAAGGTGATAAGGATGAATGTTGACTTTTAGCATCATAAGGTATGATTATAACACTTTATAGAAATCTGCTACGATATTTCCTCCATGTGACATATTTATTAGCAGATAATGTATGCACGAAAAAGAAGTCGTGCTGGGCGGGGCTCCGACCCTACAGAGACAATGTGATTGGGTCAGACAGTGAATAGGATGGACTCAAATCAGTCCGATAAAAACAGACACCCAACTTTACAACAAAAAAGAAAACAAAGGAACAACTGGGGAACAACTGGTGAAAACTGCCAGGAAACTTGGCTGAAAGCTTGGGCGTTGCCCCCTCCTGATCGTGCTGCGAAGCATTCGCAGACTTAACATCTTGCTGATCATCTCAAAGGACTTCAACACTCTGTCCACGTCTGACCAAAGTAACTTACAAAGCCTGCAGCGTAAGAACTTCAAAACCAATTGCCATTCGCGCGCTGCCAGGAATCCACGAATTCAAAAGGAATCCCGAGTGACGTCACGCGGCAACAACACATCAGCGCGAAAGTCCAGGACTTCCCTCCAGCAACCCCCCAAAGAGAAGGACAGCCTTCAACTCAACTCAAAGCAAGTAAAACAAACAAATCTCTAATTCGCTGAGTTGAGTTGAATTGAATGAATCTTTAAAAGATAAGGATAAGTCAAGTCTTCTGTTTGTTATGTCTCAAGGTCGTCTTTATTCTCAGGAAAAGAGAATAGCTTAACTTTCTTCAAACTGCTTCCATCTTACCATAACGTGTGTATGTGTATGTGTATGTGTGTGTATGTGTTTTGTTTTGTATTGTATCCTAGAATAGTAAATAAACTCTCGATTCATTTTTAATGAATAGTCTTGTGCAGTGATTTTCAAATCTTAATTTATTTGCCAAAGATCATGTTACCTGTTGCTCATAAATTTCCCAACAATTCTTATTCTCGTATCCACGAGACAAAATAGAATTGCTAAAATATACTGTATTAATACTTGCTGGTCGAGTCGTTAACAAGGTATAAATTATAAATTTTGGATTAATATCAATTAATCCGATCAAAATTTCTTCGATTTGATTCCCTAAAGCTAAAATTTATAAATAAAGAATAAAACCTTAAATATTACACCAGCGAATGTTTTTTTTTTCTTTTCTGAATTGTGTCCCGTTTTATTATGTGAGCATTCAGTTTTTTTTCTGTTACTTGGCCAAAGTATCATATTATGCTAGAGAAACTCTTCTCCACTCCTCAAAAGAAAAAAAAAAAGCATTAGCCTTTATAAATCATGTTTTTTGAGTAAAGAAACCACTGTACTTATTCAATCAACAGTTCTTTATTTACCTTCAGACTGCAAACAAGTTGCTCCAAAATCACAGTTGCCAACTCTCGCGAGACAAATAAGCAACTGCAGCTTCCAAAACAAGCCCAAAATGTATTTTTTTGATGATTTATTATAATCAATATTATTTGTTATCAATTATTTATTACCAATAACTGAGCCTGCAACATATTACACTGAAACCACTCTTTTATCTGAAAAGCAAAATCAGAAGCTATTTTACAAAAATTAGCAAACTGCAACAAAAGTGGGAACAAAACTCGTCTCTAATCACCTGTGAGCAGAATAGGATTGGAGAGATGGAAAAGGAGAAAAGCACAAGAGCTTCAAAGGGGAGCTGTAACATAGCCACATATTTATAGCCTATATTAAAATATATAGGAGTCATTCTATGGAAATGTAAATTTGTTTGTCCCTAGCCTTAGAAATATTACACTTGGAAAAACACTTGGTTACAATTTTTTATTTTTTATTATTTTAAATATATTTTAAAATGAAACAATGGAACAATATTTGAACAATTACACCTTCTTGAGCCATCAATGTGGCAATATTTGTTTTTAATTAATTATAAAGAATTCCAAGCACCACAAAACTGCTCGTCCCCACAGCCATGTACAGAGGGAAAGTGCTTTATTTTGAAGTCAAAAACAGGCTTTTCTTCCATTTAAAATAAAAAAAAAATGTATACATAACTATCAAATAAATGACATAAAAAACTAAATGTGACATAAATATTATAGAAAAATATATAAAATATTATATTAAATTATAATATATATTATATTTTAAAAATATGATATAATATTGTTAAAAAGATTATAAAAAAGATAAAAAAAAATCATTAAGCTGTCATTTATTCATGAAGTCAAAAGGTAATCTAATAATGTGGTCTAAATTTAAATGTTAATAAAGAAATACATTTTAAGACATCTTGCCATACCAGGCTATTAGATCCAAATGTATTTACTCAGTATTAGGATGTGACTACTTGTTTTTTTTTTGTTTTGTTTTTATTACAGCCCGTGATAATTAATACATTACAAAAACATTGTAAAAATTAGGCTAAAAGAAAGTCATCCCTCTCCTCTACTTCTACTTATATCATCGCTTGGATTACAGCGTCACGCGTCTTCTTTTTGAATGTGATTTTTCTCCAGTGAGGGGAACATGGCAAATTACGCTACGGCACTTATATTATTGCACTGGTTGGCTATTAACTGCGAGCAGACAGAGTACCAATTAATGCATTGGAGAATACGGCGAACATAAATAAAGAAACAAAGTTGCTTGTCAGATTTCCCTAACAAACAACCTTGTTAAATAAGCTCAGAAAACCGCAACCCGCGACCAGGGATTTTTTCTTGCAACTTTACGAAAAAAGAAGCCCAAAGTCGCGTATAATAGGCGGACTTGGCAACTGTGTAAATATGCGCCACACTTCATTGACGAAGAGGCGGGAGTAATAATGAGGTTTGACTGCCAATGGCGTTACGAGCTTTAGTGTCTGTGGCGTCACTTACTGATCCAGCATCAGTGATCCGTAGCTGTTATACAGTGGGTACGGAAAGTATTCAGACCCCCTTAAATGTTTCACTCTTTGTTATATTGCAGCCATTTGCTAAAATCATTTAAGTTCATTTTTTCCTCATTAATGTACTGTACACACAGCACCCCATATTGACAGAAAAACACAGAATTATTGACATTTTTGCAGATTTATTAAAAAAGAAAAACTGAAATATCACATGGTCCTAAGTATTCAGAGCCTTTGCTGTTACACTCATATATTTAACTCAGGTGCTGTCCATTTATTCTGATCATCCTTGAGATGGTTCTACACCTTCATTTGATGGTTCTACACCTTCATTATACTGATTGGACTTGATTAGGAAAGCCACACACCTGTCTATATAAGACCTTACAGCTCACAGTGCATGTCAGAGCAAATGAGAATCATGAGCTCAAAGGAACTGCCCAAAGAGCTCAGAGACCGAATTGTGGCAAGGCACAGATCTGGCCAAGGTTACAAAAAAAAATGCTGCTGCACTTAAGGTTCCTAAGAGCACAGTGGCCTCCATAATCCTTAAATGGAAGACGTTTGGGACGACCAGAACCCTTCCTAGAGCTGGCCGTCCGGCCAACCTGAGCTATCGGGGGAGAAGAGCCTTGGTGAGAGAGGTAAAGAAGAACCCAAAGATCACTGTGGATGAGCTCCAGAGATGCAGTCGGGAGATGGGAGAAAGTTAACGGGGCTTTATGGCAGAGTGGCCCGACGGAAGCCTCTCCTCAGTGCAAGACACATGAAAGCCCGCATGGAGGATTCCAAGATGGTGAGAAATAAGATTCTCTGGTCTGATGAGACCACAATAGAACTTTTTGGCCTTAATTCTAAGCGTCCAATACAGTCCCAACAGTGAAGCATGGTGGTGGCAGCATCATGCTGTGGGGGGTGTTTTTCAGCTGCAGGGACAGGACAACTGGTTGCAATCGAGGGAAAGATAAATGCGGCCAAGTACAGGGATATCCTGGACGAAAACCTTCTCCAGAGTGCTCAGAACCTCAGACTGGGCCGAAGGTTTACCTTCCAACAAGACAATGACCCTAAGCACACAGCTAAAATAATGAATGAATGGCCCAGCCAGAGCCCTGACTTAAACCCAATTGAGCATCTCTGGAGAGACCTAAAAATGGCTGTCCACCAACCTTTACCATCCAACCTGACAGAACTGGAGAGGATCTGCAAGGAGGAATGGCAGAGGATCCCCAAATCCAAGTGAGAAAAACTTGTTGCATCTTTCCCAAAAAGACTCATGGCTGCATTAGATCAAAAGGGTGCTTCTACTAAATACTGAGCAAAGGGTCTGAATACTTAGGATCATGTGATATTTCAGTTTTTCTTTTTTAATAAATCTGCAAAAACGTCAAAAATTCTGTGTTTTTCTGTCAATATGGGGTGCTGTGTGTACATTAATGAGGAAAAAGAAATGAACTTAAATTATTTTAGCAAATGGCTGCAATATAACAAAGAGTGAAAAAATGAAGGGGGTCTGAATACTTTCCGTACCCACTGTATTTCTGATTTGAGCTCGAGTTTCAGAATGCTTTCTTTGGAAAATATAACATTAGCTTTTGTTGACGCTTCAGCGCTACTTGATCAAAAAAAGAGCTTAGCTACTGAAAAGCTATTTGATTCAGAAAGCAGTGACACTACCACCACGCTACTGAGAAATGTAGTTAAACTAGTAGCGTTCACTACTTGTAGCGACGCTACTGCACATCACTGCACACTGGCATAAATAGCCTACAATCATAAAGTAGCCTTTTGGCATAATTGTCAGGCGTTTACAGTATTTGCAAAATATATGGTAGCCTAGTAAATAGCATAATTATACAGAACGTTAATTAGGTAATGTGATACACAAATTGAAAGGGGAAATAATAAAATATTATATTTATATGAAAAAAAAATATATATAGCCCTAACAAGTTAATATAACCTAATAATAATAATAATAATATATATATAAATAAATATTAAATTAAATGTTTAATGTTAATAAAAATGTTTTATCCATCTCTGATTATACCAAGTTGCTATGGTCACATAGTTTATGCATTAAACTCAAGGCCACGAGAAAAATACGTCATTCCCTCAACATAAGGATGTTACCTTGACAAAACGATCTTGTGGCCACGACATAATATCAAAGACTATAGAATACCCAAGACGTGTCACTCATATAGTTTTGAATGGGGAGAAATGCAACGCTCAGTATGGTAGCTCAAATACATGAAGCCCTGCCTTCTGAATGAAAGAGCCAATTGCTAAAGTCAGCACGTCACTGCAGCTGCTGTTAGAAGTCCTGGTTGCTATAGAAACAGTCAGTGCTCTGAGACGTGCGCTGAGGACTGCGCATGCGCACTGGCTGATCTAGCCTGAAAAATAAGCTTTTCATAACACTATTTATTTGGTGATTTCAAATATGAAATTTAATCATAAGCTTAGTGAGCAGTTTTGGAGAATTTGTTTCCCCATTCAAAGAGATAGGAGCTGCACTTGCATGCCGGAGAGGCGTTTCAAAGATGGCCGCCAAGTGTCATGACTTGTCTTAAAGAGACTATGTTAATATGTCGTGCCCACAACAAAACTAAGTGAACCGAAGACGGACCCTCCCGGGCATCGTAGTATAGCATGTATGGTAACACTTTATTTTGATAGTCCACTTTAGATTACTCTGAAAGTTAGTAGACATGTAGTTGCAAATTAATGAGAATTAGTTGACATGTAGTTGCAAAGTTACTTATAGTTAGTAGAATGTATAAAGTGGACTATCAAAATAAAGTGTAACTGCATGTACTTTTAAAATACAAATGCACTTATTTGTGTGAAGTCAAACAACTCAGCAAGGTATGTTTGAGTACACCCTATTGTTCCATATCTTAGAAGTGCTGCTCATTTAGGTAGCAAATCCGAAGCATGGAGACTGAGGGATGTGTGAATAATTGTAATCCAGAATCAATAATGGCATTGGTTTTGTTTAGTATGTTTGAGTAGCTATTAAAGAAGTCAAAGTGTATCAGCCTATGAAGAATTTTTGAGATCAGTCAACTGAGGTTTTAATTTAGTTAGCATAGATGTTACCAAAGAAGGCACATAAGCGTTTACAAAAGACAACGAGATAGCTAACTCAGAATAGGAACAGAGCAACATTAATGTTTTATTTTTTTCAATTCTATTTCACGGACAATTACAACAGCAGTGGCACTTTTCCCTAAAAATAAAAAAAAAACCTTAACCAATCTGACCTTGTAGAGTAATACTGAGTTGCAGTTTTAATATGAAACATGTCAATCTTGTTGTGAAACTTGAAAACAACATTTTTTTTTTTTTTTAGATAAACTAGACTGATATGTTTTCCAGCACTCAGTGAAATAACAGAATGTTAATGCGTTTGAAACTAACACATCACCTACATTACACCCTACCATAAACCTAATTGATAGTATTATAAAAAGTAAACTTGAAATAAATATGCATTTCATGAAGCAACTATGCCATTTTATCTTCCTTATGCAAGTCTTTGAGCTTTTTCATTGTTACTTTAGTTTCACATGATTTGTGCCAAGCGCTCTGCATCACAAATGTAATGCTGTACCAGGTGAGCTATGAAGCAAGTTTACCATGTCAGAAAATTCATAAATATGCAGCTGGCTATGTGACACAAACATCAAAATGTATTAGTTTATAAATCATGCAATATGGTAAAAGTGTTCTGATGTCATAACATAGTATTTTGCAAGGAACCATGTTAAAATGTATTAATAATCTGCCCTATTAATAACGGTGTGAAAAAGAATAAAAGCTGTTGGTGTTTTACAGCCTTTAGTATTCATTACAGCTGAAAACTGCAATAAATTGTATGTACTGGTATGTACAGGTACATACAGAGGAATATATATATATATATATATATATATATATATATATATATTTTTTTTTTTTTTTTTTTTTTTTTTTTTTTTTTCTGAGCCAATGTAATAAAATTAGTCTATAGGATTTGTGAGAAAAGTTTGAGGTCTTCTTAAGTTGACAATTTCAAATGACCTGGGCTATGTTTCCCAAAAGCATTGTAAGCCTAAGTTAATTGTAGCTCCATTGTTTTCGATGGGTCTAGGATGCTTTTGGGAAATGCAGCCCAGAGCTTGACAAAACTTTCATTAGATGTTCTTTGAAAAAAACACCTTTTGTCATCCATGAAAGAAAGAAAAGTAATTTTGTAATGACATGAGAGTGAGTAAATGATGACAGAAGGTTCCTTTATGTGAAATGTATTATTTTAACACTATAACGTACAACCCAAATTCCAGAAATGTTGGAACGTTTTTTTTTTCTTTTTTTTTTTTATTTGAATAAAATGAAAACTAAAAGAATTTCAAATCACATAAGCCTATATTTTATTCACAATAGAACATAGATAACATAACAAATGTTTAAACTGAGAAATTTTACAATTTTATGCACAAAATGAGCTCATTTCAAATTTGATGCCTGCTACAGGTCTCAAAATAGTTGGGACATGGGCATGTTTACCGTGGTGTAGCATCTCTTTTTTTCAAAACAGTTTGAAGACATCTGGGCATCGATGTTATACATTTCTGGAGTTTTGGTGTTAGAATTTGGTCCCATTCTTTCCTGATATAGGTTTCCAGCTGCTAAAGAGTTTGTGGTCGTCTTTGACATATTTTATTTTATTGATGCGCCAAATGTTCTCTATAGGTGAAAGATCTGGACTGCAGGCAGGCCAATTCAGTACCCAGACTCTTCTACTACGAAGCCATGCTGTTGTAATAACTGCAGTATGTGGTTTTGCATTGTCCTGCTGAAATACACGTCATCTGAAGGGGAGCATATGTTGCTCTAAAACCTTTATGTACATTTTAGCATTCATAGCATCTTCCAAAAAAATGCAAGCTGCCCATACTGTATGCATTATGCACCCCCATACCATCAGAGATGCTGGGTTTTGAACCGAACACTGATAAGACGCTGGAAGGTCTCCCTCCTCTTTAGCCCGGAGGACACGGCGTCCGTGATTTCCAACAAGAATGTAAAATCTGGACTCGTCTGACCATTGAACACTTTTCCACTTTGAAACAGTCCATTTTAAATGAGCCTTGGCCCACAGGACACGACGGCACTTCTGTACCATGTTCACATATGGTTTCCTTTTTGCATGATAGAGCTTTAGTTGGCATCTGCAGATGACACGGTGGATCTTTTCTAAATGTCTTGCTTTTTCAGCCCTTTGTTGTCCCTGTGCCAACTTTTTTTTAGACCTGTAGCAGGCATCAAATTTGAAATGAGCTCATTTGGTGGATAAAAGTGTAAAATTTCTCAGTTTAAATATTTATTATGTTCTCTATGTTGTATTGTGAATAAAATATTGGCTCATGTGATTTGAAAGTCTTTCAGTTTTCATTTTATTCAAATTTAAAAAAAAATATCCCAACATTTCCGGAATTTGGGTTGTATAACATTATTGTGCTCCTGTAGCTCAAACAGTAAAGTATTCCAGAAATCATGAACTTAGAAAATGTACACCTTTCATGGAAAGTGGCTTTGGATAAAATGCAATAAATATTATGTGATGACAGTGTCAAAAAAAATAAAATAAAAAATACATAAGCAATGTTTACAGCAACTACAGCTAATGAAAAAGTTGGCCACCATTGTAAAGCAAACATACAGCCATGTAATTAATGACCTGATTTTTCATTTAAGTTCTTTCATCATCACTCACTTGTTCATTTCTACACACTATGTGTGCATTGCAATGAAACATAAGGCAATGTCCAGGAGATTTACTCGCCATACATATAAAACCACTTCTAATGCGTTAGTGGAAGGCTCAAGAGGCAGAGAATTTACTTACGTTCAAGTCCCTGAAACAACAACCTCAAATCTTTAAAGATTAATGCCCTATTGATTGATGCTGTTAAATAATTCTCTTTCAGATTGATTGCTTTCTTTGGTTCACTTTTGCTGGGTTTTTCTCTGATGGAGATGCCAGTATATTTTCATGGTATATTACAACCCCTAAATGTGGGTTGTGAATCAGCGTGTTGAAGGAAACATTAATGTTTGGCTATAGTCCTGAAATACTCTTTGCATAAGGCCAATGGCTGGTTCCCAGGGTCAAGAAAGGGACATTAAGCATGGGAAAGTAATGTAGCTTTTTTCAATTTGACTTAAGTGTTCAACATTTATTGATTTCTCACTGATGGTTAAATCTGGTTAGATGCAGTTCTCTGATGGGTGGCCAGCATTAAGTAAGAAACATTGCAGAAGACCCAAGAGGCTCAATGATCCAGCACTCTAAAAGGTCTAACATAGGTTCATGGAATTATCTTTGAACATATTGCAAGAGAATTTCTCTTTCTTTGCTGGTGCACATTACCACAACAAAGATTCAACAGAGACTGCATTACTAAAGTGGGAGAAGAGTGTGAACTAGTGTAAACTCAATAAAAACATTAACCACAAGAGCCTTATAAGACGCACACTGAGCTAGGGGGTTGTATATGTGTATTAAACCTTGACATTGTGTGTGCATTTTCCAAACTTATGCAATTTAGCCCTTTTGGAGAATCAGGTTTCTACATGATACAGGATAAAGAATCTACAGATTTGACCATGAAATCTATACATTTTCCACCCATAAATAATGCATAATCAGCAGAGGTGTAAGAGTATAAGAAAAATAACAATACATATGGTGTGTGTGTGTGAGTGTGTGAAGTCTTTGGTCTTACCTCTGAAATTGTTTTGTTGTCAGTCTCTGACTTAATCTGTTATTTTTTTATGTCATCTCAAGCCTCATGTTATGATGTTCTTTCTCCTGTGCAATGATTTATTGTTCTTTTCAATGCACTTACAATAAATGGAGATTGGTGATTTTGAGGTTCAAAAAAGAATCAAAAGCACCAACAATTCATAAAAGTACAGTCCATATGACTCACAAGTCTTCAGAAGTCATATACAAACAGACAGGAAGTCATTCACTAAAAATCTTCCCTTCAACATCTTTGAATCAGTGAGTTTAACATGAGAACCAAATCAATGAAAATATCTTAAATTTCCACATATTCCTCTAATATTAAGCAAGCCTTTCTCAAATGTAATGAATGTTTATTAAGTACAGTAAATCAATGACTCAACTAAGATTAAAATGGTATGCTGGGAAATGTTCTAGTCTTAATTGCATTGCTCTTAATGATCTGATACTCCAGACAGATTCAAACTCGCTGTCATGCTGACTCTAGCATCCCACATGAATCCACAGAATCCCTGTTTCACAGCATAGTTGACCCAAACAAAGGATGAGATGACATTTTACTACACAACCGTAGAGAGATAAATGGCAAACCATTAATCTATCTCATCCCACCCAAACCACTTTTTGGCTGAATGTAGTGCAAAATCCATTACCATAGCATTTAGCACAGCTACAGGATCACTGACAAATAGCATCTATGGCAAACATTTACAGCTGATGTGTCTAATTTTTTCGATGTTGAAACACTTTCACTTGTCCTGGTTTAATGTGCAGAGACAACTATATGTAAGCCGTCTGAAGAGTGTAAAAACTGTGTTTTTCTTTCAAACCATTGATTCGTTTTGGAATAGCATTCTATCATACAGCTCCTAACTATTTGTGCAGAACAGTATAAAATATGTATTATGTGCATAACTGTATAACAGAACATTTTGCGCAGGAACCCGACAAATTGGTCTCTAATTTGTATGAATTTGTGCATATCTCATTCACACATTTTGCTTACGCTTAGTTGACAGGTAAGTTTAGGGGTGAACCCCCCCCCCCCCCCCCCCCCCCTAAAAAAATTATGTTTTAGATCTGGTTATGTCCCACTAATAGTTAAGTTTAAGAGTGGATCTTTATGCTTATTTATTTATTTTAATTGTATGTGTTCATAAGATCTGCTTATGTTCCATTGATGTTTAAGCATGGACCTTTATGCTTATGTTTATATTATTGTACTTTTAACTTTTTATACTGTGTTCTGCAATTGGCTTGAACTTTCTTTTTCAATTGTAAATACTGCTGTGATTTTCCTTGCTTGATCACTGCATGATTTATGATTATTTGATTAAACTGACAAACCTTATGATACTCAAAATTGACGTGTGATATAAATAATGGGTAACACTTTACTTTGATGGTCCCTTTTGAACTTTCTGTTGACAGTAAGTAATGTTGCAACTACATGTCAACAAATTATCATAAGAGTATTAGTAGACTGTCTGCTTCATATCTGCTAACTCTTTATTGTGATGGCCTCCCAACAGACACTCTATTGACTGTAAGTAACTGTGCAAGAACGTGTCAACTTAATCTAACCCTAACCCTACCAGTCAACTAATGCACTACTGACACTCTAATGAGAGTTAGTAGAAATGTAGGTGCAATGTTACTTATTTGATATATTTTTTTTTAATATTTGATAAACTTTTGAATGTTTGAGGTTTTACTTTCTAGTCAGATGGTTCATGGCGCTTTGGAGATGTTCTTCGACAGGAGATCCGCTCCGCTCCAGCTCTGCAGCACAACCATCAACATGGAAGAATAGGAACAATGTTTTAGGTCTTTTTTTTCTGATGCTCCTGAAATCACAGTACAATTTATCAATATTTGTTTGCAGAGAAAGTTAAAAAACGTGTTTGAAATAGTTTCAGCCCATTAGTTAATGTAAGTGACGTCACCGATTGACCCCACAGTGCAGACTTTTAGGTTAAATTAATTAGCTTACAGTGACTTCTATTTATCTATTTACAAAGTATCAGCAAAACATTTACAAAACTATCAGAGCCGCTCATCTACACATAAAAGGTGCTTAAAAACTCAAACGTTCATTAATAAGAGCTCAAATCTATAAGTTAGCTTACCTCTATTTGTTAGCCTGATGCTAACGGTCTTTTTGAAGACACTAAAGCACTCCTGTAAAGTAAAGATTCAACAGAAACGTGTCAGTTACATGTAAGAAAGTGTCAGGAATGGTTGTATGTATTATTTGTGTAACTTTAGGGACTAAACTTACCTGAAAGCAGTGAAAACAGCAGAGAGAGAGCCTCTTGCTTCTTGTCAGCTGAATGAGTTGACACCGTTACCATGGTAACCTCCTCAGCTCCGGTTTAAATATGATTTGAATGCTCAAGGCGCGCGCTCATTGGTCTGTGCACCAGGTCACTGAAACGGAACATTTTGAAAACTCCTGCCAGGGTGAAGATTTTCAAAAACTCCGGTTGCAGTGTTATGGTGTAGACAGCTAAACCGGAGTTTTTGGCTTGTGACGTCGGAGCTGCGCTGTTATCTCCGCCTACTGGAAACTTTTTCAGGCTCCTGATTGGCCAACATGTTATGCATTTACATAAATAGTACATAAAAGTAAGATAAAATGTCCTGAAACTTCATGATGTATTGTTTAGTATGCCTACATCAAACTGTAAATTGAATGAGAATATGAAAGCAGTGAATGCAAAACATTGTTTGAAGTCAGATGTATATAAATAAAACAACAGTATATACTATTATAATATCATATCATATAATATCATATGAGGCATGAATATAATTCCACATGTAAACACAATTAAACACACAATATGAGCTTTATGTTATGCATTTTAAAAATATATTTTCAAAATGTATTTCAATATATTTAACAGTGTGTCACATATATGTGAATATATTACCTTTCTGTATGGGAAAACATTGGCATTTTAGTCGAAAATATTTGAAATGGATTTTAAATGTGGGTGAAGATCGGCAATACTTATGTGGCCCACATATCTACATTTGACATCTGGCCCATGTCTTGTGTGCCGTCTTAAACCCGGTACCACCTCTGCCAAACCCGGGCCACGTTTGGCCCACATGCTGTATGCCAGTGCCGGATGAATGGCTGATGAATATATATATATATATATATATATATATATATAATGTATATATAACAACAGAATATACTATTCTATAATATACTATATAATATCATATATTATATAATATCATATGAGACATGAATATAATTATGCATACAAGTAAACACATAATAACACACAATATGAGCTTTATGTTATGCATTTTCAAAATATATATTTTCAAAATATATTTAACAGTGTTTCACATATATGTGAATATATTACCTTTCTGTATGGGAAAACAATGGCATTTTACTCAAAAATATTTGAAATGGATTTTAAATGTGGGTCAAGATCGGCAATACTTATGTGGCCCACATATTTGACATCTGGGCCAAATACTACATTTGACATCTGGCCCATGTCTTGTGTGCCGTCTTAAACCCGGTACCATCTCTGCCAAACCCGGGCCATGTTTGGCCCACATGCTGTATGCCAGTGCAGGATGAATGCCAGCTGTGCCAGATGCATGCCAAATCTGGGCCAAATTTGTTTGCTGACTGGGTTATAGTCAACAGAATGTGTTAAAGGGACCATCAAAATAAAGTGAAACCAAATAATGTTTCTTCACATAGTATGTGTTTGTCAAAAAATACTAGGTATGTTATGATTGAATTATGGGCAGTATTCAGCATGCTAGTATTCTATTCTGAACATAGATTCTCGGTCCGAGCGTTTTAATTGTCTTTCCTACCTGCCTGTCAACTTATGTTTTAGCATACCTCTGCGCACCCTGTTCGCACAGACAGGATACGTCATCAGGGAGGGTGGGACATTCACTTTCAGTGCTATCAGGCTAAAGTTAGCATTTTCCGAGATCTCCTACTGCACCTTTAACAAACCAATAACTATGACTTTTACCTCAATAAATGAATAGTTAGTAAGGTAGTTGTTAAGTTTAGGTATTGGGTAGGATTAGGGATGCACAGTATGGTTATGCACAATATGTGTTATATAAGTACTAATAAACAGCCAACATGTTAATAATAGGCATGCTAATACACAACTAGTTAAAATAGTAAGAATTTAGTGTAGGATACTAAAGTGTTACCAACATTTCTTTGTTTGAGTGGACCAAAATCTGTTTGTCCAACCAATGGCTGATGGTCAATAGTAATCTATTTCATTATATTTAGTAGATGGAAGCTGAACTGTGACACCATACTGGGGAAAAATTATTTTCTGAGTTCATCACTCAAAGTTGTTAAAATGCCAAAAAAAGAAGATGTTTCATACCTTTTGGGAGATGCATCCAATTATGATGTCAAACAGAGAGGCTTACTCTCAGAGCTAAACAGAGGCAGTGTCTGGGAGATTTCAGAGATTCAGTGATGTCATGGCTTGCCTGGAGTGACAGGTGTTGTTAAGAACGGCTTTTGGCTTACCCAAGAACCCCTGCAAAGATGGGCCTGATAAAATAAATGAACTGTGCGAGGGGTGACAGCTTAAGAATACAACCTCATTTATTTCACAGTCTCCATTCACCGCCTCATGGACAGCAGTCATATCGCAATTATTTAAACCCTTTCCACTGCAGTGACAAAAAAATGCCTCACACCACTAACACCCCTCAACAAACAGCACTAAAAAACAGGATGCATAATAAAAAGCATGTCTACTCATTGTTAGCTATAGTCATTTATAATACTTCTTCTACTCCATCACATGACACAGTTTTTTTTTTTTTTTTGCTAAGTGAAATCTATGTAATCGAGAGCTCAATCAAACTGTCATGTGTACAGCTTGTGATTGCACAATTCTGCAATTCATGGGAACTGCTCGTTGGAGACCCGTCTGTCCTGTCCTCAAACTGGAGTTTAAAGCGAGCTCCTTCCCATTACATGCTAAGCCTATGGACTTTGAGCAGCGTGAAAAGTCCTTATCAGCAGTGGCCAGGTCTGGATTTAGCGCAGCGGCTTGTGAGCATCAGAAAGGCAGAGCGCAGGAGGTCTGGGAAACGGCAGCAAGCAGCTGGCGGTGAACTTCAGAGATGTTGTTCTGCTTTGCCCTTAAATTCTGGCTCTGTATTTTCTTTGTGTTCACTTGAAAGTATTTGAATGTAATTTGAGAATTTTGTTTTGTTTTTCAAAATACAACAATATACTTAAAATATAAAGTATGAATTAATGTAGTTGTTACAAATAATAATAATAATGGTAACACTTTAGAATAGGGAACACTTATTCACTATTAAGTATGACTTGTCTCTCAATAATTCCTAAATTGCTGCTTGTTAATAGTTAGTAAGGTAGTTGTTAAGTTTAGGTATTGGGTAGGATTAGGGATGTAGAATAAGGTCATGTAGAACAAGGCATTAATTTGTGCTTAATTTGTACTGATAAATGGCTAATATTCTACTAATATGCATGCTAATAAGCAACTAGTTAAGGGACCCTAAAATAAAGTAATAATAATAATGTAATAACAATAATGTTTGTTTGTACTGTAGATTACAATTTAAGATAAAAGTCCATTCATATATAAATTTCTGTAATTTATAATACACATTTAATGTGTAAAAATAATAATTCACATTATATAACAATAACAAGTAAATGTCACTAATAATGTGAAATCAGAGTTGTAGCCTGTCAGAGAGCACATATACACAGACACTCTGAGCCATAGTGCTTATGTAGTGTGAGTTTGAATCTGACTTGCAACATTTCCAGATCTCTCCTCCTCCTGGTTGATTGCGATTTCACTTTTTTAACTTTAGTTAGTGTGTAATGTTGTTGTTTGAGCATAAACAATATGTGCAAAGTTACAATGCTGAACATTCAATGCAAACGGAGATATAATCTTTTAAAATTAAGGCAGTTTAATACCTACAAAAATGGCTCATAGGGACTACAACGAGTTACTTCCCAGGTTCATGACGTCACAAACCCATATAAACCCCACCCCCAGGAACATGCAACGAAGGGGGTGATGCCATGTTGCGCTGCTTTAGAGAAGAGGAAGACTGGTTGCCATGCTGTCAAAACTAGGGGTGCACGAAAAAATCTATTCATATATGAATCAAGATTCTGTCTTCTAAAAAATAATGTATTCACAAGTTTCAAAATCAATGTTCTAAAGCAGCGGTTCTCAGTCCTGTTCTTCACTTCGCCCTGCTCTGCACACACTTTGCTCTGTATCTCTCTCATTCAGATCATCAGCTCAGCTCCAACAATTAACTGTTCCAATTATACACTTATTTTCACATAGCTATGAGAAGCATTAAACATGGACGTGCATTAGAGGGTGACACGGGAGTGCATTTTGAAACCTCTCCCGTCCCACTCCCACAAAAAAAAATCCTGTCCCGTCCCAATCCCACGAAAAAACTGGGGGGAAAATCCCATCCCGCCCACTCCCGGAAGAATCACTCCCATTCCCTCCCACTCCCGTTTTTATTTATTTATTTATTTATTTATTTATTTATTTTATTTTATTTTTTGTATACATTTTTTTTGGCCGATATCTGAACAGTAAAAATATAGTACAGATCACAGCGTTGAATAAAAACCCAAAATGTAGTTTTTTTTTGTTATTATATTGAACTGAAAGCCAGTTTATGCACAGTGTAGGCCACATTGCACACATTCAATTTTATGTAAATCATCCATGCTAACACACACGTTTTCTATTTGAATTTTTTTTTTTTTTTTTTTTTTTTTTTTTTCATTTGAAAGTAGACATTTCCAGTGATGGGAATAACGGCATTATAAATAAACGGCGTTACTAACAGCGTTATTTTTTTCAGTAAGGAGTAATCAAACGAATTACTATTTCCCCCGTTACAACGCCGTTACCGTTACTGCCAAAAAATGTGGCGTTACTATAATATATTATTAGAATTTATTTTTTCAGTTCATCTGAATGGATGTGCAGTGCAGCTGTATTTGACGTACCATAAACTCTAGTGTGAAGGCGCACGGCTTGCTGTCCCTTTCTCTCACATACAGGCACGCAAAGAAAGATACAGAGCAGGAGAGTCTTTCATAACATGCAGAATTGACGTACTATATGTAAACGATATTCTTTGTTGTATTTTCCTGTCAAAATAACGGAGTTCCTTTTGGAATTCGTCAGCCGGGTTCTCTTGTAGTGGGCGGAGCTAATGTGCATACCACAATCTCATTGGCTGGAGCTCATCTATTATCGTCCCTGTATTGATTTCAGCAAATCAATTCGAGCGAACGCAGACAACGTGATTAATATTCATGAACCCAGCAGCTCATTAATCCTTGTTGCGTTTTATATTGATGACAAATATGCATTCATACTTGGTTATTCTAATTACTAAAGTTCTATCATCATATAATATTAAATTACCATAATATTATATTGTAATGCTTGACCGACTGATACTAAGTGTCAGTAGATAAATAGTGTAGATTAATGTACAATGTTTTATAATAATAATTTATTCTTTTTAGTGTCCTTTTCATTCATTTAACATATTTAATATTGGGGCATCCAAAGTTATTTGACATTTGAACATTTTTAAAAAAAGTAACGCAATAGTTACTTTCCATGGTAATTAGTTACTTTTATAATGATGTAACTCAGTTACTAACTCAGTTACTATTTGTGAGAAGTAACTAGTAACTATAACTAATTACTTTTTTAAAGTAACGTGCCCAACACTGGACATTTCACTCTCTATAGATATATTTTTCAAAGACGGAGTTTCGAAGTTTCTCGCTCAGAGACCTAAAGCGCACCCTGATTGCTTTAAAGTGCAAGGTTTCGTTGTTATTCTGAGTGTACACAAATAAACGAGTCTTTACAGATTCGAAAGATGTATTAGGCTACTTTTATCTGTATGACCAAAAATTACGGAGATTTTAAGAGCAAGTGAGCGCACCGGCGCCTGTCCTACAGCGAGCGCGCTATTCAGCTTCCACTCTCCACACAAACACTTCAATTGCGCACATTTCTCTAGGTTAACATCATATTGAGCGGCCATGTAAAGTTGCTACTACATACATCAGATGAAAAGCCATATTTGAGGTCGATGAATGATAGTGTGTATTACCACATAGACCAGCCGTTAACGATCTGTCCGTCACGGACTGCGTCATTCACGCAGCCACACCAAAGCAAACAGGAGGAGAGCGAGAGAGGGCAACTAGAACTGAGTTCAGAATTAAAATATACAGTTTATAGTTTATTTATATAAAAGGCATATTTGTGTATAAAGTTGGGTATTACTATTCCCGGCCCCGCCCACTCCCGATGACATTTTTTCCTGTACCGTCCCAATCACGTGATTCGTAGCGATTTTGTTTCCCATCCCGCGGGATTCCCGTGACCCGTGGGAATCCCGAAAAAATGTCAGCCTCTAATGTGCATGCAGTTGCCGTACTGTATTAAAGCTTTAATCAGGATAAAACCGTATATTAAAAGCTAACAGAAGCAGTGGCATTTATAAATAACAGCGTATCTAAAAAAATATGAGACAACAACAAACAAAAAACATACCATTGAGAGCCATGCTTGCACAGGTACTGCGTGATCCTCTTCACTAATATCATCTGGGTCTCATTCGGGCTCAAATTGATAACAATGCTATTATTTAATACAAACGGAGCACATGCTGCTGAGGTGAGGGGCGTGATGTTTAGACGCGTACTGGTGGTTTAGTGAATCTCAACACACTGAGCCAGCTAACCAATCTGAGCCCATCATGTATTTCTGAGGGAGGTGCTTCATAATAACAGGAAATCATCAGCGCATTTATAGGAGAAGGGACAGAGTGTTTTTTTTTTTTTTTTAAAACAAAGCATTAACACATGTTAGACTGCACCCCATAAACAAAACCAAGCCTAGAAAAAAAAAAAAAAAAAAAAAAACAGTCAACCACCCCTTTAATTCTATTACATAATTCATAATTTCTTGTCCATAATCCATATTAAAAATGAATAACAAAAGGCAGCTGAATAGCTGAGAAGCTACAAGCCGAGAAGCTACAAGCAAGCCTCACAACACCAAGTACAATGCCAAGTGTTAGATGGGGTGGTGTAAAGCAAACAATGGACTCTGGAGCAGTGGAAACCTGTTCTGTCGAGAGACAAATCATGATTCTCCGTTTGGCAATCTGATGGGTGAGTTTGGATTTGGCAGACGACAGGAGAACATTACCTGCCTGACTGAATTGTGCCAAATGTAAAGTTTGGTAAAGGATGAATAATGGTATGGAACTGTTTTTCAAGGTTTAGGATAGGCCCCTTACTTCCAGTGGAGAGAAACATTTAGTATACCAAGACATTTTGGACAATGCTATGCTTCTAACTTTGTGGGAACAGTGGGAAGTGTGCCCTAGTGAACAAAACAAGGTCCATAAAGATGGTTGTATGAACTGGAAGACAGACCTCGACCCCATCAAACACCTGTGAACTGGAATGGAGATTGCAAGCCAGTCCTTGTTGTCCTACATCAGTGTTTGACCTCACAAATGCTCTACTGGATGAATGAGCAAGAATTCCCACGGAAAAACTCCAAAATCTTGCGGACAGCCACCACTGGATTTATTTATTTATTGAAGATTGTACATAGACAACTACATTTTGAAAGCAAAGATTGTGTTGTGTACTGTATATCACAAAAAAAAAAAAAAAAAAATCCTCATTTCATAACAACTGAAAATATGTTCTCTCACTGGCTCTGGTGAATGGGTAGCATCCAAATCTTTTGTGATTTGCATTATTTTTATATTACTTAGTAATTTAAGTAGTATTGTACAGTACTGGAGATCAATTTATTTATAAATTTCAGTTATTTATTAAGGACATTGTAAGCAATGACAAAATGCAGGGCCAGCATCTCCACATCTGTGTGGCCAATTTTATTTTCAAGGACAGTCATTAACGACTGTAACAGACTGATGTGACTAATAGGCTCTCGGGGAAGAGCGTCCAGAGAGGCCAAGTTTTCATCTTTAGAGCTTCTGTCTGTGCTGAGTGCAAAAGGTCTTTCCCTCGGGCATTGCTGCTGCTGCATGTGGGTCATGCTAGCCACTGATTTAGAAAATCCTTAAGCTTGCTGTGGTGACACAACTAAAACTGAACCTTACTTTTTCCCCCCTTTAGGGTCACTGTAACAGTGATGTTGGCACAATAAATCTATGAGGCATCTCAGTGTTGTTGTGGCTTTTATGCATGACTAACCATAATTGTGTTCTAATGACACTTTAACTGACATGTTAACAACTTAGGATCCACTTTATTTTAGCTATATTTTATTCCCCATGTCACAAACTCTTTAATGATGACATATTCATTTTCCTCTCCAACATAGCAGTTGTAATTACGCAAGTAAATGGACAAACCCTGAAAACTTTCCATGCCTTATATTAAACTTATGAGGGACATCTGCAGTCTTTTCAAACAGCAAGAAGCCAAGGTGCCTTTCAGTATGTTTGGCAAGCACCAGTGATTACAGGCGTTTATAATGGTGCAAAGTCACAGCGTGTAGAGGCCAGTTATGCAGGCGACTCGATGAGGGATGTATCCTCCAAAACGGGGCAGGGAGTGTTTGTTTCTCACTAAATTTAATTGCAGAAGTAGTGTATTAATCTTGCCATCACAACATTTGATATGACTGCACAGTTATGTTTTAATATGTGTCTATCCAGCTTGTAGAATTTAAGTGTTAAAGGGGTCATATAATGGTACATGCACTTTTACAAGTTGATTGTACTGAAATGTGTGTTAGCAGTGCCTGTACACAACCATCATAAAATGATAAAAATCCATCCAGTGTTTTTTTTTTAATCTCCTTATTTGTTTTCCCCTGTCTCAAATCAAGCCATTCGACCGTGTGACGTCACACGGTCGCACGCCCCTCCCACGATGGTTGATTGACAGCAGTGTTTCAACACAGACCCGCCCTTGCTCGTGAGCGAGCTGTCAATCATAGTCCGCGCGTCATTGTTGATATACGCTGGAGCTGTCTATGAGCAGAATGGCGTCTAAGCGATTGTGGTGTTCTGTTCTCGGGTGCAATAATGAACACAGCAGTCATTTTGATGTTCCTAAGTCCGAACCGCTGAAGACAGAGTGGCTGAGTTTTGCTTTTGAAGGGAATATTCCCCACGAGCAACGTCAATGTTTTCATGTTTGCGCGAATCATTTTTCACCAGACTGCTTTATAAATGAAGGTCAGTATAAAGCTGGTTTTGCTAAGAAGCTGCTCCTGAAAAAAGAATCGGTACCAACTATTCGTGTTCCTGCTGAACCTCCAGAAGAAGTGAGTGTAACGTTTAATTAACCTTTATATTAATCTTTATATTAATCTTTGCAAATCGCTAGCACGCTTCACGATGTATGTGGCTAATGTTTACATTCAGGGTACATGCATGTTTTCTATTTACGACGTTCTCAATATAATTAATAATCCCACGTTTATAATGAACAAAACGTTATGGTTATTGTGTTATTACAAACTGTGTACGCAGGTATTAAAGTTAACATGATAACACTACACTAAGCTTACTTTTGTAGATGGTTTATAACGGTGTCTGTTAAGAAGTAATGTAAAAAATTTAAATAAATAAAAAACAGTTATAACTGCATGAAAAGTAATGGTAACACAATACCTGCAAAATACTGTTTACATCCTGCAAATGCATATGATCCAAGACTATAAATACTCTAATTGATGTTTTTCAATATTATGCCAGAATAAGTTATGTTATCTGATCACATATTTACTGCCATTCTTCAAAATATACCCTCAACTGTTGTCAAGGCAACACTCCACGTGTGTTGTGTCAAAAACGCCCCACAGAACAGAGGGGCGGGGCGAGCAAAGCTCACTAGCATTTAAAAACACACGCACTAAAACGGTGTGCTGAAAACAGAGCTGTTTTTGAGCAGGTAAAACGAGTGTTTTCTTACAATACTAATGAGAATTTTTAATTAAAGTATATTACAAACTTTCAATTTAGACCCTAAAGAATCATATTAGCTTGTACAAAAATGGCATTATATGACCCCTTTAAAAAAAAGGAAAAAAAAAAAGTAACATATTCTGGTGCCATCCTAACTATAGTTCGAGTCTCAGGTCCGGCAGGGATTGTAGGTGGGGGAAGTGAATGTACAGTGCTCTGTCCACCCTCAATACCAAGACTGGGGTGCCCTTGAGCAAGGCACCGAACCCCCAACTGCTCCGCGGCATTAATGACTGCCCACTGCTTCGGGTGTGTGTGTGTGTGTGTGTGTGTGTGTGTGTGTGAACTTTGGATGGGTTAAATGCAGAGCACAAATTATTAGCCGTATGTCACGTCACTTTCACTATAGCGTGACTAGTGACTCTTGACAGTTACTTGTATCTCCCAGGATATTGCCCTATTACCTTTTTCCTTACTATTTATGGATTTTCCCGTCATTTATGAGACAACGCTTTCCTGCCATTGACAGAATGTTCCATATTTCCTTGTTTTCACTATTATACACCTTCTGAAAGAGTACATAATCTCTGGATCAAAACACAGGCGAAGAAGATGCAGAAACAAGCAACTGCACATGTACCGCAAGCAGAAGCATATGTAAAATAACTCAACCATCAAACATTAAATGGCATATAAATCAAAACTGCCTAATGTTAGCGAATTAAATGATGACCCAGTAAATGCTTTATGACTGTGAAGCTTTGGTGGTGGTGATGGAAGCAATCAGTTTCATCTATGCTTTAATCATCGTTCTGAATCGTATCTGGACATGGTCGTTTGTTCAGTTATTATGTATGTATGTATGTATCTATCTATCTATCTATCATCTATCTATCTATTTATTTATTTAATTTATTATTAGTAGTATTATTATTTAAATAAAACACACACTGTAAAAAATTGTTGTAGTTTCTACAGCAAAAATTTACAGAATTTTACTGTTTAAACATTTTACAAGATGTAGCTGTAATTCGCAATGCATTATGGGTCAAATAAGGTTTTACAGTTGTTAACAGTATATTTCCATGTCAACTGTAATTAATTTACAAGAAGCAGGTGTTGTCACTGTAGCTCCTGCTTTTTACACTACTTTACTGTAGTGTGGCATTTTGGGATTGCGCTCGCATCATTCAAATCTGAAATCCAGCAACTGGAGCAGTGCCGGAACGATTGAAGTTTAGAGGCTTTATTCATAATTCCTGGTAAATTCACTTAATTTTACTTAAGAAATATATCATTTTATATTTATTTAAGTTAATGTATATATATATATATATATATATATATATTGTGACGGGAGGAGCCAACGACAGACACAGTGGGTGTGGCGTCAGGCCTCGGAGAGGTTTTTATTAAACAAAAATAATAAAATTAAAGTGTCCAGGGGAAAGAAGTGTCCAAAGAAGGGGGGGATCTGGTGTCCTCATCGTGCTTCGGGGCTTGTGCAGGAGGGCAGTGTTCCAGAAGGTAAGGGTCCAGGCAAGGGGCGGAGTCAGGTGGCCGCACACGCTCCCGCGGTCCGGGGCACGAGGGGCGGCGGCTTCTCTGGAGCGGCGGCTCTTCCTCTTCTGCCTCTTACGGGCATTGGCGGGATGGACGGCCCGGCATCCTGGCCCGACGGCCGTTATACGGGTGCGGCTTGCACGATGACCCTGGAGGTTCCGCGGCTCACATCCTCGGCGGCGCGATGTCCCTCGACGCACCCTTCCTGGACCCACGAGGACACCAGCGTGCATGCACGGGGGAAGAGACCGGTCTCTCGAGGAGAGGCGCGCTCGGCATTTAACGGCCCACTCCAGTCGGGAGCCTGGTGAAGGGCGGCGAATAAGGGACAGGGTGGTGATGATGATGAGGGGGAGGGCCGTCGAACCGTCACATTCCCCCCCCCAAGCGACATCCCCGTCGTTGGTCGCCGCCCACGCAGGAGTGCTACCTTCCTCAACCAGGCTCCATACGGTCGGAGTGGGCGGGGCAGGGATTCCTCTCCGGGCGAACCTCCCTCTCGCACCGCGCCGGAACAGGGACAGAGAAACCGGTATTAGTCGACAGCCTCAACCAACCACAGGGTAAGATGACAATTAACGAAACGTCACTTACCCCTTCGGTGGCTGGGAGGCCGTCTCCGTCGTTTCTCCGTCCCACGCGCTTCTTCACGAACTTCTGCGGGCGAGAGGGGATGACGTCTTCAGATGTTGCCCAACTGCGCTGTCTAGGCTCCGCCTTGCCCGCATTCTCCACCACTGTGACGGGAGGAGCCAACGACAGACACAGTGGGTGTGGCGTCAGGCCTCGGAGAGGTTTTTATTAAACAAAAATAATAAAATTAAAGTGTCCAGGGGAAAGAAGTGTCCAAAGAAGGGGGGGATCTGGTGTCCTCATCGTGCTTCTGGGCTTGTGCAGGAGGGCAGTGTTCCAGAAGGTAAGGGTCCAGGCAAGGGGCGGAGTCAGGTGGCCGCACACGCTCCCGCGGTCCGGGGCACGAGGGGCGGCGGCTTCTCTGGAGCGGCGGCTCTTCCTCTTCTGCCTCTTACGGGCATTGGCGGGATGGACGGCCCGGCATCCTGGCCCGACGGCCGTTATACGGGTGCGGCTTGCACGATGACCCTGGAGGTTCCGCGGCTCACATCCTCGGCGGTGCGATGTCCCTCGACGCACCCTTCCTGGACCCACGAGGACACCAGCGTGCATGCACGGGGGAAGAGACCGGTCTCTCGAGGAGAGGCGCGCTCGGCATTTAACGGCGGCGGCGATGAGGCTTAATTCAGTCCAGCTGTGCCTCATCACACGCCGCCAGCCCACGTTAGTCCCACGCCCCTCCTCTCATCCACCCACTCCAGTCGGGAGCCTGGTGAAGGGCGGCGAATAAGGGACGGGGTGGTGATGATGATGAGGGGGAGGGCCGTCGAACCGTCACAATATATATATATATATATATATGTGTGTATATATATATATATATATATATATATATATATATATATATATATATATATATATATATATGTGTGTGTGTATATATATATATATATATATATATATATATATATATATATATATATATATATTCATTTATTTATTTATTTAAGTTAATGTATGTATGTGTATGTATATGTATGTATGTGTACATATAAGTATATATATATATATATATATATATATATATATATATATATATATATATATATATATATATATGTGTGTGTGTGTGTATATATATATATATATAATGTGTATATATATATCGTGTGCAATAGACTGCTATCACTACATTTAGACAAGTGGCCTTGGTAACTTATGTGCAGTAAGATGGAAATTGCTATTATAGCATAGTTAGGCTGAATGTTGCATTTTTCTCATTTTGGCAGATTCATTTTCTTATTGAGAGCATTTAAAGTAGTGTTTACCCAACTTTTAACATAATTCCCAGCGCAAACGATTGTCATAGTAACGTTCTACTATCTGTCGAAACTGACAAAAAGCAAAATATGTGAGATTTGATTTGTTTATATGTTTTCAACTGTCCCATATTGACATGACATCTTACTATAATTAGAAACTACATGTAAATGAGAAATTGTGTCTATTGCCACTGTAGTTGTACTCGACATGCCCGATTGGACAAGTTAGCCTGATTAAAACTTGATTGAAAAAAAATAACTATGGAAGCATCGAAATGCAAGACTGATTCTGATTTTATTACATTCAACATAAAAACAAATAACCTTAACAGCACACATAAACTCACGGAAGAAACATGAGGTACATGTTGAGTTTATTTATAACATCTAATATTGTTAAGTAGCATAACAAGTGATCTGTTGCTGATTATCACGATTGCAAATGTTACATAGTTCAATAGACAATTAGTTAACATTAAGTTACTTACTTTTTATACACAATATTGACTATTGTTCTATTTCACCATCGAAAATAGTTCCAAACAAAGATCAAAGCAAAACTCAGCAGTGTTTTTACTGAATGAATCAGCATTCTGAACAAATCGGTTCAATGAATGACTCAATAGACTCACTCATTTAGTTATTTGCTGCCACCTAATGGTGGTTTAGTTTCACGTTTAAAAAGTATCATTGCATTTTTACAACATTTCTTATTTGTAATTTCAAAAATTAATGTAAAACATTAATGTCATAAGACAGTTGTAATTTTGCATTATAAATTATTTAATTTGATTGGTGATACAGTTCTATAATGTATTATTATAATTGAATTTATTAATCAAATGTAAAAGTTTGTTTATTTTAAAATATATGCCTTTTTGGGTGTTCATTTTGGTCTCATTTATGTAAATGCATTTAAAAAAAAAATCACAAGATCATTTTCATTATTTCTTGTAGGTGCAAAGAATAGCAGCTGATGTGGAGAAATGTTTGATGCTTCAAGACTCTCTGAAGCTGATTATATTAGGTAATGTATTAATTCTTATTAATTGTGTTGTAAATCATTTGATAAACTTTTTAGATTACATTTTATATTGAAATACTGTATTGTAGGTTACATTATTGCTTATATTTATTCATTTCAGGTGTACCCAGTGGCTTTTGACTAGGCCTATTCGAGGGTCACATGGTTGTGAATTCATAACTCAACTTTGTGGCTGGATTTGCAGTCTTATTACAACTTCAGTCTGGCGTCCAGCGAGCAGGCATCTTTTGCACACTTGAATTATTTCAAAGGTAATATGTTTTACTTTCATTTGTGAAAAAGGTTACTTATTTAGTTTAAGTACTGGTAAATGCTGATTGTATTGTATAAGTGGCATTTTTACATTTATTTTATTGAGCTAGTTTTATTCTATACTGTACTTTATTCTAAAGCTTCTGCTTGTTTTTATGTGCAGATGTTTTGTTGGAATTACAACACTCACTGGATACAAGACGGATATACAGAGGCAAAACAAGTGGAAAGGTCTCAGAGAAGAGGGACAACCCTCATGTGTGTGCTCATCTCAGAAAGTTGATGGACTTTCAGTATGTATTATTAAACTGTTTTTTGCAGGAATATTCTAAATTTAATAGAACATAAGCTCAAACAACATAATTTGTGGTATAATGTTGATTCCAGCATTTTATTTTAATCCTCTTTTAACCAAAATAATACAAATTCTGTTGATTTGTTTATAGAAAGTTAATGTTCTACTGAGAATATGGCTTATTTTTTGTGATAAAACAGGTATTTGTAGTTATTTTGTGATGCTATGTTATTTTTATGATAAGATTTTAACTGTTGAAAGACTGACATTTTTATTTTTACCAGTAAAAGCCTTGCAATGTCTTTCTGCCAGTTTTAATAAATATTTATTTGCAACATCTTTGACTTGGTTTTTATTCATTTGTAGATGTATTAAGATAGTTCTCATGATAATGCATTTAAATCAGTATTTTGCAATTTACTGTTAATATTATTCTTTGCAGCATTTTCATTGTTAAATTATTACAACATCATCTTGGATTTAGGAGTATTTACAGGATTTTATTGGCAACGTTTGTTGCCAGGTAAATACTGTACTTTAGTGAGATTACAAAATATTGCTGTAAAATAAAAAAAGTTGAATTCAATGTTACTGTAAAAATACTACAAATTACTGTATTTCACATACAGCAATTAACTGCAGTTTGCTTTGCAGTATTATACTGTAATCCATTTTACAGCAATTAACATAATTTTTACAAGATTTTATTGGCAACTTTTTTTTGCCAGTAACATCCTGTAATTTGTACTGTACATTTTTTACAGTGTTAAGCTTGACAATCGGCTGATTGATTGATTGATTGATTGATTGATTGATTGATTGATTGATTGATTGATTGATTGATTGATTGATTGATTGATTGATTGATTGAATGATTGATTGATTTTTGACATATTGCATGTTCAGATATTCATACAACAAAATAATGCTGGTGGCTTTTTTATTTATGCAAATGCTGGTGGGGGAACATTTTTGTCTTATATTTGATGCAATATATGGCTTTTTACTGATTTTCACCATTAACAAGCTAAACAATCTGTAATATAATAGCAGATTTTTTTTTTTTTTTTTAGGTAATGTTTAGGTAATTTTAATTTAGTTAATGTGTTATAATTAAAGAAACTTCAAAATACACTTATTTTGATGGTTTTTATATGCATATTTTCATATATTTTCTATTATATGTTTTAAAAGAAGAAAAAGAAGTCAGGTTTAAAATAATTGTCGTTTCACTTTTTCAGTGTAGTTGTTCGTAGCAACACGTATTATGACTTTAGATAGTTTTATTGTAAATAGTTTTGTTTTAAGTCAACATAATGATTAGAGTTCACTGTGTGGTGAATCTGGTGAACCCTGCATTTTGTGAGTAAAAGAAAAAAAAAAGTCTTAAAGTTATGCCACCAATTGATCCGACTGTTTCTGTCTTCTCTTCACTAAAACTTTAATCTGAAGCATAGATGTACTGACATTTGCAACTAGACAGCACTTTTTACAAGGCTAATAAGATCTCAACTTGAATATTGATTGTAGAAATCAACTGCCTAAGAGAGGTCCTCCTCGCAAGGATTCTAACATATATATATTGTCATTATTGTTTGGCATTGGTAGCTCCTGTTCTTTACTTAGTGCAAGAGAATAAGAAGAGCACGGTAAATCAGACTCTCTTCTGGCTTAGAGAGAGGTTTGTTCCAGCTGTGTCCCCTTGAAATGACAGAGCAGGGACCATGACATATCAAACTGCTACTGCAGGTGAATCACATCATTAGATGGAACAGATTTATGGCTCCATGAACACTGTTATTACCTCCACTGCCACTTGGCCTGATGTCTTTATGAGAGAGCCAATGCTTGTGCTACATTCAAGGTACAATGTGACCTGAAACTTGTATAACAAAACATTGCCTTTTCAAAACTGCTTGTTGAATTAAACAATAACATATTAAGAGTCTTACCGAAGAACGTCATTACGGCTGACAGCACCTCAATTAAAGGTCAAAATATGCTGGGACCTTTTTTTTTTTCTAACAGAATATTCGGTTTCACTTTATTTTGATGGTCCCTTTTACACATTCTGTTGACTATAAGTAACATTTCCCCTACATTCCTACTAACTCTCATTAGAGTGTCAGTAGTGCATTAGTTGACTGGTAGGGTTACGGTTAGAATAAGTTGATGTACTTGCACAGTTACTTACAGTCAATAGAGTGTCTGTTGGGAGGCCATCACAATAAGGAGTTAGTAGATATGAAGCAGACAGTCTACTAATACTCTTATGAGAGTTTGTTGACATGTAGTTGCAACATTACTTAGTGTCAACAGAATGTTCAAAAGGGACCATCAAAATAAAGTGTTACCGAATATTCATATTAACACAACCAGATGTATACATGTATAATAACAGAGGCAGATTGTCTGTCCAATTATAGTTGTATGTGATAGTAAAATAGCAAAACTCATTCAAACATAGACTATTATTTTCAATAATAACCATCAATGTTGTTCAGTATATTTCACTTTCTGTCTGAAGGAATTTTATTGCACTTGAATGACAATCACCTATTACATGACTTTCATTGTTTAGTGACTATTTATGTCCTATGTTGCACCATGTAGTGAACAACAGTCAAAGTGGGATTCCAAGGACCAGTTTATGGCAGGGCCCCTCTCTAACTGCCGACGTGGAGGGAGATGTGCCCCACTGTGATTGGATCATGGTAGAGGAACATAAAAAGATGTTCAGAACCATCAGATAAGATGCCAAGACAACTGCCAGACACCTCCAACAGGACAGGAAGGGAGACCTTCTGCATCCACGACCACCTAAGAGAGGACTTCTCATTGGACTACGGGTTGACCCACACCATCACACCCAATCCTAAGGTTTAGGAAATGACTACCATAAAAATTCCTCCAGATCTCTGGATGCAACAGCAGTGGCTGAAACAAAGAAAGGCCACACAGATCAATCCAAATCCATTCATACCCATGTTTGGAGACCTTAAATGGATGCAAACTTCAAGGAATTCACTTCATCCTCAGATGAAGTACAGTTTATGTTGATGGCCATTGACTGTTAACACAACAGTTCACGGAAGCAGGCCTATTAACATATTATGGTATGAATAAGTGATAGTTCAACAGTTTACTATCATGTTTGGACTCTTTTTGCTCCTTATGATGCTGATAATAGTCTGGAAGAGGTTTGGTAAAGAAATATTGCATGGGTGAAATGTTAAAGACACTGATAACTTTGTACTCCACTGTATGCAAATGAGTTCCACACTAGGGCGGGCAACATCATGGCCACCTTGGACACAAGCGGCCAATCACATTCCTGGAACGGAGAGGCGCCAGATTTCAATCTCCTCCTCATCAAAAAGAGATAAAGGTACCTTCCCAAAAGACACTCCTTGTTCTGAGTCTGAGTCCTGTTACCGGGAAGACAGCAACAGGAACACTCCCCGTTTCTGAGACTTTCATCTAGAGAGACACTAACAGAAACACCAAAGTTTTAAGTCTCTGATACATCCAGAGAGACAGTAGCAGATACGACGTTCTGAGTCTCTGACCTGACGAGGAAAGAGATTTCAAGACAGCTAAGGTTTAACTCAGCCCCTGAGCAAACCTTCCTTATCGGATTTGGCTACCCTTCAGTTGCAAAGGACCCAGCAGTGACGGACCCCGTCTGACTCTTGCCGCTCCGAAAGCAGCACAACCCAGTCCGCACAGGACCTCCGCAGTGGCAGACACTGCCTGAAACCCACGGCTCCTCAACGACGCAGCCAGGCTGCAAAGGACCCCGTGAAGACCCATCTGACCCAGCTGCCCGGTCCATGCTCTAAGGACCCTTTGTGGCACAACAGCAGTTCAGCATTCTCCAGGTCAGCGCATTGACAGCTACCGGAACGCAACTCTGTGCCCTCCCCACTGCACGCAGTCTGCATCACCAGTGGAAGACGTCTCTACCGCCGGACTGATCACCCGCTTGTGGAACGTAATTATAAACTTACCGAACCTCTTTCCTAAAGACCTTGGCTTAGTTTATACCTGCAGCCTATGTTTTTCTAACCTGTTTAGATAACATTTACTTGGGGTCAGCATTACGAATAATATATATATTTTTTGTTCAGAGATAAATAAGCAGTTATTTATCATTAATTCCACCAGAGCCATTAAGTGGTTCCCATAAGCAACATTTCCATAGAAATCTATTCCATTGCTACATTCAGCTCAACAGCATTGCATTCAGCCATTCTGTATTCATTCCATTTATTTGTTTCTGCGATTCATATTTAGTATTTTCCTTCATATTTAGTTGTCTATTATTCTCTATTAGCAGTGCATATTCACTTATTGGTATCATCACTAGTTGTTGTATTTACTCTTGCATATCTATTGTTAATAAATTTCATTTATCTTATTACAATTGTGTCTTCTTTGTGTTGATGATCCAAGGCTCTACTAGCTAGCTAAACCACCAATCTTTCAAATAAATCAGCTGATCAGCTCCCTCCAATGTGTGCGATTCAAATTATTGAACAGCTTGTGGGAAACGCCCGCATTGCCAAATTACCAGTCTTTGACTGGTGCACTAAACTAAGTGAGGTGGGAACTGGTCATCTGATATACTCATAACTGCACCTTGAGTGACGTGTGACCCAAAATCACAACGTCTTAGGTGACGTGAGTCCTACACACTACAACCACATGATTAGACCAGGGTTATCATTGTTAATTACTAAAACTGCTATTACTGTATATTGTGGCCTTATGAAACAAAATGATCGGTTTGTGCAAGAAACTGAACATTATTTACAACATATTTAGCTGTAATCCAAAGCCTTAAACTGCCTGTAGTTAGGAGCCATGGTTATTAATTTTCTTATGCCTGTTTATGCTGTTTGTTTGTTGTTTTTTTTGTTTGTTTTGTTTTTTGGACTCTCAAAATGATGGTAGATGCTGACTTGCATTTTATGAATCACCAAGGACCACAGTTTCAGCTAAACATTTTCTTTACTGTTCTAATGAAGAAAAAAGTCCCCTGCATCTTGGATGGCCTGAGAGTGAGTAAATTAACAGCAAATTGTCATGTTTGGATGAACTATTCCTTTCATTTTATGATTGTATTACAGAACAATGAGTTTACCAATAGCTTTAATAAACTGTGTTATTCCTACTGAGGAATACAACAAATATTTGCTAATTCAGGTTCATGTAAAATAACTATAAAACAACTGCTCATTAATAGTCATACATAATTCTATCAAATAGGTCTTAGCCTCTACTTATTATTATTATTATTATTATTATTATTATTATTATTATTATAAGCATTTCATGGAATTACTTCAGTCCAAAGATATATCTTTTCCCCAAAAATGAGTTATCATCATCATCATCACCATCATCAGGGGCGTCGCTAGTGGGGGGAAAAAGGTGACAGAGTGCATAGGGCCCAGAGGTCTGGGGGGCCCGCGATCTGCTCCCAACCCCCTGAATGTTATTTTGCGTTCGCAACCCATTCCTTCAGGGTTATACAATGCGACCATTTCAGTCGCATTTGTGACTGAAAACTACCACGTGGTGCGAATATGAAAAAAATTAAATAAATAAAATAATTATATAGATAGATAGATAGATAGATAGATAGATAGATAGATAAAAGCACCAGTGTGACTGATCCAATCAGCATATTTTGCACCCAAGAGAGATTCAAAAGTTTTTACAACATGTTTTTGCAGCGTTGAGTAATGTATTGCAGACATCTATTGATTCCTTGGATGTAATATTAATCAAAATCCACTCACTGCTCAAAACCCCTGAGTTATGCAAACTTGAATCCTCTCATTATAACAAAGACACAATAGAAATAAAGCATTCATTGTGTAGTGGAACTTTGTGATTGCGATGAAAGATAAGTATTTAAGTTTTACCTTGTCTGACTATAACAATATTGCCTGATTTTGCTCTATTTCGTCATTTCTAAAAAAGCTTCTAAGTCACAGCCGCTGCGCATCTCCAAGTAAAAAAAGCAATGTATTGTTCATGAATGAACGCATTTTTAAACAAATCTTATTAAATGATTCAACTACACATTCCAAACTTACAAGCTTCTGAATTAATCAGCCATTCAAACGAATCGATTGAATGAATGATTCAGTGATAAACTCAGTGACTTGCCGCCACCTACTGGCAGTTTTAGTTTCATTTTTAAAGTATCCTTTCGGTTATTTAAATAATTTAAATCAAACAATCAATCAATCAATATGTCTGTTTTTCAAAATGTTATATTTAAAATATTAATTTCATAAGATTATGAATTTAAAACATCTGTCACCTCTATGCCTCATTAAACTTCTGTAATTAAACTTCTGTAAACATATCTTGCCTGTATGCCACTTTGTGTTCTTTCGATTGGTTACTTGTTATTCTGCTTGTTCTCATTTATTATTTGAATTAGAAATATTTAAAAAAGCTAATACATTATATATGGTAACACTTTATTTCGACTGTCCACTTTAGATATTCTACTAACAGTAAGTTACTTTGCCACTACATGTCAACCAGCAGTCATTAGAGTATTAGTAGACTGTCTGCTTAATACCTTCTTACATTTTATTTTGATGGGTCCACAACATACAACATACTGAGTATGAGGAACTTTGCAAGTACGTCAACTTATTCTACTAACCCCAAACCTACCCTACTGAGAGTTAGTAGACATGTAGTTACAAATTAATGATAATTAGTTGATATGTAGTTGACATGTAGTAACATATATATATATATATATATATATATATATATATATATATATATATATAATTCATAAAATATAATTTTGAGGGAGCCCTATAGCAAATTCAGTACACAGGGCCCAGAATTCCTAGCGACGGCCATGATCATTATCATCATACAACACTATCTTCCACATTTTTAGCTTGAGAAATTTCAAGCTAAAATGATGCTGATATTACCACACTTTAGAATGATTTCTGAAGGATCGTGTGACAGAAAACTAGAGTAATGATGGTGAAAATTCAGCTTTGATCACAGGAATAAATTACATTTTTAAATCCATCCAAATAGAAAACAGTTATTTTAAATGGTAATAATATTTCACAATATTACTGTATTTTTGGCTGAATAAATGAAGTAATCAAAGCTTCTTGCATGAGTGATGAAATTAGCATGTTAGCATTATTAGCATCGCA
Source organism: Acrossocheilus fasciatus (assembly GCA_036784905.1). NCBI lineage: Eukaryota > Metazoa > Chordata > Actinopteri > Cypriniformes > Cyprinidae > Acrossocheilus > Acrossocheilus fasciatus. Next base: position 4,498,402 of record CM071953.1, read on the forward strand.
TGTATTGTAATGCATATCTTTATGCTTTGTTCTAAAGCAAGAACCACTGTGTGCAAAGCAGCTTGATTTATACACTTCTGGTCTAATAAATCTTGTAAACTGCTAAACGAAGCTCATTTTTCCAGCATTTATATGCTGCTGCTTAACTACCTTTTGTGGTCTCGCAGTCTGTGGCTTTAACTGATCTCTACGAAGCTCAGTGGATGGATTGTCTGGATTTACATTACCGTAATTCTGCAAACTATGACAAACGTCTTCAAACAGCCACCATCATGATCTATCAGCCAGGGGCGTATTTCCCAAAAGTCATAAAATATGTCCTTACCAATAGAGTTCAATAGAACGTAGTACCATAGTTAGCTAACGATTCTTTTGGGAAACGCAGCTTTTTTGGGAAATTGGCAGCTTTAAGTGTAGTTACAGAGAAAGGACGCTGTCACCAAACATTTCTAGATATGTTCTAGATTGATTCTAAATGATTTATAAACACTATTGGTCAAAGGTTTGGAATAATTAATATTTCTTGATGTATTAAAATAAGTCTCATATGTTTACCAAGGAATTAATTAATGATGGATGGATGGATGGATAGATAGATACATACATACATGGTATCATTGTTTCCACAAAAAAAAAAAAAATGAACATGACAAAAAAAAACAACAACAACATCACTTTCAATTTTCAACAATTATAATAATAAGAAATGTTGTAAATTTGCAAATAAGCTTTGCCATCAAAGTAATAAATTACATTTAAATTTATTTAAATACAAAATAATTCACAATATTACTGTTTTACTGATTTTTTTCTCTCTCTCTGATATTTATGAGCATAAGAGACTAATTCCAAAAACATCAAAAATTCTACTTACTCCAACCTTTTAAGTGTAATAAAAAAAGACAAAGAAAAAAATACATTTATTTATGCAACAAAGAAACACAAGGAGTTTGCTAAAAAAGTTTGATTCTTTGATAGGCAGAGAGTGGCTCAATCAAGTCTAAATTATTTTCCGTCACAGCGATGACATCAGATAACAGCAGGTTAGCTTTACCTCAATCCTCAGCGCAGCACTATCAATGCTACCTTAAATGTAGTCTATCACTAATCCAGGATCCAGCTCTTTGACATCTGTGGCTTAACATGTTTTGTGTGCGCTCCTGTTTCCTCATATGACACCAGGTGTATTGTAATGGCTTATGGAAATAGGTGTGGAATAGCAGTGCAGGGGATTCTGGGTCATAGTTGGATTTGTTAACTTATTACAGTGTCTGGAGTGAGGCTCTTATCGGCACCTGCAAATTCTTTGGCAGACCCAGTGGGATTGCACTGACCTCGATATAGAAGTAATGGATATTAGAAAATCTGCCCACTGTGATTGGAGGGGATTGAGTGACAAAGAAAGAGAAAAAAGGTACATGAAGGAGAAACAGATCCTTTCTCAAGGACACAACGCTAGCACAGAGATGAGGACTTTTTAAGTAAAGATGAGAAAATCCTGTATAATTTTAAAATGTTTGTCTTAAAAATACGTAGTTTATTTTAACTTCATCGTTCATAAGTACTATAATTGTTGCAGGCGAGAATGGTTATAGCAACGGTGATCTCATGGGTTAAATCAGTGCCGGCCCATTCAACAGGCGGTACAGGCGATTAATTAAATTTCAAGGTGTGTTCGACTTGAAGCGGCGCTGTGCAGACAGATCGGTGTTTGACATCGAACCACCACGAGAGCTATATACTAATGGACAGCTCTGCATGCTTTCCTATCCTATTGCAGTACTTTGATGTTGAACACCGATCGATCTGCAGCACCCCTTTAAGTCGAACACGCATACAGATAACGCACCAGAACTGTACAGTGTGTTTAAAAACATTTAATGGCGTTTTTGCTCCAAATTCATTTCATAACAAAAGTCGAGTGTTTGAAATAATTTTCTTTTGTGATCTGACATGGTTTCATATCACAGAATGAGGCAAAATCATTTTATAATATTCTATACATTGATAAAGGCTATGCTGATTAGCAAATATACATTAAGCATATCAAAAAATACTCAAGATGGCTTGAAGAACAGAAATACACCATTTAGTCATAATCGTATGTTTATTGTCTTCATTCTTCATCAGTTAAAAAGTCCTAACTGTGTTTTATTCAGCTACTGCAGCAATAGCATATGCCTTTGTCCATATTCGGGATTCATTTTATGATTTTTTCACTTATGGTTTTACTGCACGAGGGCACCCTCAGCCTACCAGTATGAATGAAACAGCTACAGCTATGCACTACACTTTATTTTGAGTAAAAATAGGGAAAATAATATTTCTACCTTTTTCTTCAGTGTAGAGGAGTCTCTCTCTCTCTCTCTCTCTCTCTCTCTCTCTCTCTCTCTCTCTCTCTCTCTCGGTAGATGCATAAAATTTCCTGACAAGAATTAAGAAATTACTGATAATCATTTATAATAAATCCTTAGACCTCTCTAAACAAGTATAGGCCTCCTGTCTGTTAACAGGTCATGCTGCAGTGTTCTGTGAAATATATTAATAATAATCATTATCAATAATTATTACATTGTTTAAAGTTTTAGTTAGTTATAACTATAATCAGAATTATTAGTTGTGATTGATATATTTTGGCCAAATTGTGCAGATCTACAAACAAAACTTAGTGTTCTTTATAATCTGAAAACTTTTCTAGGTACTGTTCTGATTTTGTGTGCAGATTTTGGAACTGAAATGAAAGAATGATAGAGAGATTAAAGAGAAATTATAGTAGAAATGGAATCCAAATGGTATCTTTATAGAGACGGAAAAAAAGGATGTTCTGAGTGCTATTCATAATATTTATTGCTGTAGTATTAGTATTTATTTTATAAATGCAATGATGCCCACGATCACAGACAAACTTGTCTTATGTTTAAATTGCTATGACAATGTTTACACTAGTGGGGCCTATTTTCATTATCGGTAACACTTTATTTTTATGGTCCCTTTTGAACATTCTGTTGACACTAAGTAATGTTGCAACTACATGTCAACAAACTCTTATAAGAGTATTAGTAGACTGTCTGCTTCATATCTACTAACTCCTTATTGTGTTGGTCTCCCAACAGATATTCTACTGACTATAAGTAACTTTGCAAGAACATGTCAACAATCTAAGCCCAACCCTACCAGTCAACTAATACACTACTAACACTCTAATGAGAGTTAGTAGAAATGTAGGTGCAACATTATTTACAGTCAATAGAATGTGTTAAAGGGACCATCAAAATAAAGTGAAACCTCATTATCTTGCTTAGGGCCCCACAACCCTACGGGCCGGCACTGGGTTTAATTCATAGGGAAAGCATGGACTGATAAAATATTCCTTAAATGCAATGTAAATTGCTTTGAATTAAATAAATAAATAAATAAATAAATGTAAGTCATATAGTCATGTCTAAATTTGGTCAATTCAATTAAGCCATTTGTTACTTTAAGCTGAAAATCAACTACCCATCTTCAAGTTGCTTAAAACTTTTTTTTTTATTTATTCTATGTATTTATTTATTCTTTTTTTATTTATTTTTTTATTTATTTTTTACTTTATTTATTTGGTTGTTTGTATATTTTCATCAAATAATTAATTAATTAATTAATTAATTAATTCATTCATTCATTCATTCATTCATTCATTCATTCATTCATTCATTCATTCATTCATTCATTCATTCATTCATTCATTCATTCTCCACAAAAAGTTATCAAAATGTGTTCTGCATTGTCTTTAACTCTTGTGAATTAATAATTCCACATCTTTTCCAGTAATTACATAAAACCCCCAAAATATAACTAATCAAAAATATAATTAGCCAAAAAAATGAGAGATTAAGTTGTAAGAATACAGTGTTGGATGACATATTTTTTCAGCAAATAACAATAAATATGGTTGGATACCATTTGCTGGTCATCTTACTTTTTTTTTTGTTTAGTTTTTTTTTAATTGGTTTGGTACTATTTTCACAAGTAAGGTGTACATTTACAAAACTCTTAGTACAAAACTTTAAACTGATCACACTTGTAACACCACTAGTCATTCTTTCAAAACCTGATCTCATGATTTCATTGTAGTTATTTCACTGTCAGTCACTGTGCCATTTGACTGAATCTATATTCTAGCTGAATTTTTCAGAAGAAGGGTGAGTTATAGTAATGTGCAGTCTTTAACATGGTAATGCTTCGATATACAGCATCACATGGCATAATGTAATGTAAAATGCTGTATTTGATGCCATCTGATGTTCCTCACACACACACACACACACACACACTATGATTTTTTTTTTTTTTTAATCAATTTATTTTTTTCTCATTGGACCCAAAAAAGGACAATGATTTCAGATATTGCTATCTTTGTGGGGACATTTCGTCCTCATAAAATAGGGTTTACCTGACCCCCCCCCCCCCCCCCCCCACACACACACACACACACACACACCATTACAAAATAGTGCTTATCATCTTAGATAAATCACTTTTAGTGTAAAAATAATTCAGCGCATTTGATTATCCCTAATTTGAAATCACGTTCTATAGAAACTAAATATCTATTGAATCTATATCTATGGGTACACCAAATGATTCACTGATTAACCATTAAAATGAGTTAGATTAAATAATAGACACATGTATTAAACTGAATGAGAAGTCATGCTAATGAAAGTTTGATAGTAATAGCTTTATGAAAGACAGTTACTGTGAATAAAACATTTATATAGGTGAAACATATTTTGTGATTGTATTGTACTAACACAATTGACAATATGCTGAAATGTTTGGAAAAAAGTGCACTTTTGATGATCTATTGTGATATTAGTACAAAGAGTTTTGAAAATGTGCCAATTGCTTGTGAAAATTACACCAAAGCAATTAAAAAAAAAAAAAAAAAAAAAAACTGTAATCCAATGGCCAGACATTTAAATGTCATCTAATATCAAATATCAAAAAGGCAGAGCAATAGATTTGTCTAAAAAACTGATGAAAGTCTCTTTAACGGCTAGATTGCTCATATTGGTAGAGGTTATCTCTTAATTCCTCTTGCCGTGATTTGGTTGATAACTGTTCGTAAATATAATTTCATCGGCTGCTTTCATTTGAGACTGCTGCGAGGGAAATGGCCAAATTGTCACTCACACCCGTAATTAACAATGTGGGGGAAAAAATCTTACTGAGGTGGCTAATATTGAAAATAACTACTAGTCCAATTTGAAAATTCTAATTAGTTTTAAATTGCTTATTGTTTGTGGAATTGGCTAAAGGGGAAAGTAGCAAATAAAACCAATTGAGCATCTGTGCTAGCACAATGTCTGGCTCATAACCAACATGTGGTTTAACAAACTGGTAATGAATCCACAATAATATATAATGCTATTTTAGAGACAATACCGAGAGACATTTGGACATTTGGAAAGAAATGTGCTGTTTTTGTTGTACCTGATTTTATAGACCCATTAAATGTTTTCCTGTTTGGGATTAAATGAATAGTGCACCCTAATATTTTCTCATCATTTCTTTGGTCCAAAGAGACATTAGGCAGAATGTCTTTTTCAGTGATGTCAAACATGATGCAAGTTGCCTAAAGGCCGTAAAACACCAACAGCTTTTACTTCTTTTCATGCACATTATGATTACAAGGAGGATTTTCAATTACTAAATACTTAAAGGGATAGTTCACCCAGAAATGGTAATTCTGTCATTAATTACTCACCCACCCTCATGTCGTTCCAAACCCATAAGACCTTTGTTCATATTCGGAATGCAAATTAAGATATTTTTGGTGAAGTCTGAGAGCTCTCTGACCCACAGACAGCAATGTTTGAGGCCCAGAAAGAGCAATGCACACGAATAAACGAATGGTACTCTCATAAACAAAAATGACAAAAATAATAACTTTATTACAACAATTTATTCTGTTCGTGTCAGTCTTTGATGCACATTCGACATGCACAATGCTTGTGTATACAAACCTTACCTGCAAACAAGGTGCAGCGCATCCGGGTTCTATGTCAGAACGCCAGCTCCTGCATTAGCAACATCACACATATGCATGGTATTGTCATAAATCCGTAAAACACTGACAGGGAAGAGAAGTAAGTGTTGAATTAAGTTGATATTTTTGTTTTCTTTGCACACAAAATGTATTTTCGTAGCTTCATAAGATTAAGGTTGAATCATTGATGTCACATGGACTATTTAACTTCAGATCTTGCGTCCATTGGAATGGACATTACAAATTTCTGGGTCTAAACCAATAAAAAAATATCTGATTTCATTGTTTGGATAATGCATATAGGTTTCTAATTATCCAATCACAATAGAGAAATGACTTTTAATTATGTAATTATGTGATCTCTTATTAGCTTACAATGTTAAAAATTAGCAATGCGTTTGGAAGTTCCATGATAACTGAATTCAAAAATGATTTCTTGGGGTTACATTGCCCACAATCATCCAACCCATTCAATCCGCCAAACTCCTATTTTAAAAAAATGGCCTTTTTTAACACTAGAACCGCCATGGGGTAAATTTTACCCGTGGCTGTTTTTCAAATGTACATAACAGATTTTCAACAAAACATTCAGGTCTCCCAGTCATTGACTTTTACTAAAATTATGTAATTTACAATCCAATGTTGTTAAAACGAGTCAAATTTACCCGCTATATACTGCATGTATTTTAGCGCTGTCATTTTCTTGCCGCTTGTGTTTTAACATTGTACATTTCTAGGCAACGCCTTTCACTCACTGATTTAGCGATTATCAGTTTCATAAATAAAGTCAAAATGACTAAAAGAAGGCGATTTATGGAAGGTAGGTATTAGAAACACTAAATGCCATAAGTGACGGAAAGTCTGATGGTAAGTTATGCGTCCTGAGTTGGATCAGCATCTGACAGGGATACAGATTTCATATTTAGATGTTTTAGCCTAACGCTACTCATAATTGATCAAACTTTGGTTTTATTATTTAATTTGTGTCTTGCCATATAGTTTATTGTTCGCTACTATGTTGCTATTTATTCTAGTCTGGCCGTTTCCTGAAGAAAAAAAAAAAATCAGATCTATGATGTAATGAATAAAACCTTTTTTTTTTTTTTTTTTTGATTACCCGAAGATTATTCGTGTTGCTCTCTTATTCAAATTATAAATGATATAACTAAACAAATTAATAATTGGGCCTAGGTGAAGCTGTGTGCTTGTCATAGCATCATCCTATGCAGTGTGGTGAATTATTATTGCTCATTATTGTCTATTGGCAATTTTAGTAATTTAAATAAAATGGGTTATCCTAATATAGTAATTAATGACATTGTATTATATTACACCACCCAAATATTTACTACCTTCTAATTTTCGATGTCAGTGCAGGCTTTTTATACAGCGACCTCTGGCGGTTCTAGTGTTAATCTAAGATTTCATGACATATTACTTTAATTTAGTCGTGGTGTCCATTGTAATGGACATGAAAAAATACCAATAAAAACATGAGTTATCAAAAATGTTTTTTCCCCTTTATTTCTATGCTGGAAGGGAGTAAAAATCAACTGGGATTTTTTTTTTTTTTGCTCAGCAGAAGAAAAAAAATCAGGTCTGAAGGAGCTAACGATGTCCTTACTACCTTTCCAGACCTTGAATGTGGTAGTTGTTGTCTATGCAGGGTCAGAAAGCTCTCGGATATAATCAAACACATCTTAATTTGTGTTCCAAAGACAAATTAAGTTCTTACAAGTTTGGAATGACAAGAGTAGAAGTAATTAATAACAAAATTGTCATTTTTGGGTGAACTATCCTGTTAATTATTCAAGGTTCCTAGCACAGTACCATGTTATGACCAGGTAGATTACTTACAAATTGTTATCCGTTACTGATTCCAAATTAAATCACAAAAATTGTAGTAAGTAACATAATCCATTACGTTACACATTTTAGGTAATATACTCAGATTACTTTAAGATTATTTTTGGATTACTTTTGACCTAACTCGTTTATCACATTGATGTAAACAGGATAATCTAAGTGCATTAAACATTATATTACATCAAGGTTTCCCAAGCTGGGGTTCGTAAAGGAACTGCAGGGGGTTTGTGAGTTTAATGAAAGGCAAACGTAATTAAATCATAAAAAAAAAATGTAAAATTAAAATAAATCATTTTAAAATAACAATCAAAATGATTCACTTACTAAAAAAGAAGAAATATTTTATGTTTAACTGCATGCCTTATTACAATTAACCAATGTCAGAGAACAGTGAACATGCAAATATAATACTCATTTTTAAGATATTTAGGGGTCATTGACTATGGTTTCACTTTTTAACTTTAGTTAGTGTGTAATGTTGCTGTTTGAGCATAAACAACATCTGCAAGATTCCGATGCTCAAAGTTCAATTCAAAGGGAGATATTATCTTCTACGGAATTGCTGACTGATCACCCCTTTAAAGTAAATATATTAGGTGAAAGATGTTCAGATGACAATAAGTTTGAGAATGTCTGCAAATAAGAAATAACAAGAATTTGTGCATTTTAATGAGTTTGAAAGACAAAAGCCTTTCAATAATACATAATAATAATACATGGTTAAATAACCTACTGAGTGATAATTATTTTTGTAAATCTGACTAATTACTAGTCTGTGTGTGAATGTCCACAAAACATCTCAGGTTATGTATGTAACCATGATTCCATGAGGGAACGCTCTGAATCACATGTGTAATCTGTCAAATGGATGGGCGAGACGTCACAGGCGGGTGAAATAATCGGCCAGGAAGCATAAAGCATGTGCAGTGTAACCGGCATCAGCTTTTAGGAATGAAGCAAGCGCTGGGAGGAATGCCGGAAGTATGGCCTCGAGACGGCCTGCCGAAGTCCTGGGCCATAGGCAGCAGGACGTTTTAGACGGAGACTATCCAGCGAGAATGACGGTCTGTGGATCTGCCTTCAGCCCGAGAGCACCACACTGACTCCAATATTGGAAGGTACGAGAAGTGACGCTCCCTAAACGAGGAGCTGGAACACTGTTGGGGCTGCTCTACCCAGTAGCCCCTGATGACCACCTCAACATTCTCGGAGAAAGAGAGATAAAACACCATGCTCTCACTCGAGAAATTCCCAAGAGGCTCCTATAAACACATATATGTGTATAAATATTTATCTAACTTCTCCCAGTTAGATGAAATATATCATTTAATTCCTCAAAAATTAAATGCAGCCAAACAAACAGACAAGTAAACACAGTCTGATATGAAAAGATTCATCTAATGAACCGAGACTTGCCTAGGCAATGCGCGCTGCAACAGCGAACTTACACTCGAAGGTGGAACAACCACAGCACGGGCTTCCAGCCCCAAGTGAGAGCGCTAGATCTGGGGAACACAGGTGGAGATAGGTGAACCTGTCTCCAACTCGTCTGCCAGATCCATGTGTGATCCCCGCGATCTCAGTCGCTACTGTGCCTCAGCAGTGGCAGGACCAGAACCGTGAGATCATACGGCGGGGTGAAGCATAATCAACCCTTTTCCTTCTAGAGCCGATGGCGTGAACTCTGTAGCTATGCAGGAATGCTGCTATAACGATATTCTCGTTCATAATGCTTGTGCAAACAATGCTTGTGCAACTGCTGTACAAAGCTCATCAATGTCCTCCTCGGAGGAAGACAGGCAGAGCGTCAAGCCCTCTCTCCGGGGAGAAGACTTCGCGGGGCAGGCTTCCGATCCCAGAGAGTGGCCACTGGATCTAATGGGAAAGGAAGAAGATAGGGGCTCGCCCGTCTTCATTCCCTCCACCTGATCCACGTGCGATTCCCACGAGCGCATCTGCTGCTCCGCCTCGGCGAAAACGGGGCCGGCACCGTGAGGTACACACAGAGTAATGGTTGCTGAATGACAAAAATCTGACGCCGGTTCCACCGCACGTGCTTTATGCTTCCTGGCCGATTACGTCACCCGCTCATGATGTCTCGCCCATCCATTGAACAGTTTACACATGTGTTTCAGAGCGCGGTCACGCTGGAAGTATTCCCATAGCATTCTCCGACGCAGCTCGGGTTCCTGTAGAGAGAATCAATAAATGATGAATAATGTATTGCTATGGTGTGAATAATATGTAATCATGTAATCAATACAAAAGTAACTATAGTCTGATTACAAGTATTTTAAAGTGTAACTTACTCTAATTACAAGTACTTAATTTTTGGGAATCTGATTATGTAATCCAGATTACATGTAATCAGCTACTACCCAGTTCTGGTTATGACTTCAAAACTATTTTACCATACCACATGATTTGTAAACAAATACATTTTCATGTTTGCATTACAAAACCAGTTGTATATGTATGGCTTTTCTGACATAGTAAACTTGCTTGTTAGGCTTGTTTAGGTTTAGGGTAAGGGTTTAGTGTAGGTGATGCATTATTTCTAAATGCAATTATTTTATATATATATATTTATTTTTCCGTGACTGTATTTCCAAAATAGCCCAATTGTGCCGCTACCCTGGCAACACTGGTTCGCTGTACCCTCATCAAACAATGATAGATAACCTTCCGCACTGCGATGACGGGAAGAAGTTGGGGACAAATGATTAATTTGCGTTAAAAAAATATTAACACGTTAGATTAATCGCATGCGTTAATGCGTTAACGTTGACACCCCTAATATATATATATACAGGTGTATCTCAATAAATTAGAATGTCGTGAAAAATTTGAGTTGAATTACAGGTGCATCTCAATAAATTAGAATGTCATGGAAAAGTTCATTTATTTCAGTATGTATGTATGTATGTATATATATATATATATATATATATATATATATATATATATATATATATATATATATATATATATATATATAATATAATTATGCTACTTACTGGTCACTTTATTTCCGATCTGCTGCAATATGTTCAACAACCAATACAATAAAACACAGCCACATTCACACTGATCTATTTTTGGAAAAAACTGAACATGTTTTTAACATCACTTACTGAATATCTCAATTTGAAATTGTTGCAAAGCGAGCAAGAAGCAACATAATATCATTTTGCAGAAAGGTCACCACAGGAATATTTTTTCAATGAGCTTGGTTTGTCCATTTTGAGCTAACACAAAAACTTTTTTTTATTTCCCCAATAAAATAAAATGCAGGGTTGGAATAACAAGAAAGTGAGTAAATGATAATGCAATTTTAATTTGAGGATGGACTATCTATATAAAATATTCCATCTACATCATAATATCCCATTTAATCTTTCCCTTACAGTATTTTCTGTGAGGAGTTAGATGGCCAAATTCCTTTTGTGTCTATCACCACTCATTCCTTAATCACCTTTGCCTCTGACTACAACATCTGATAAAGCAGCTTCCTATCACAGACTGGAGTAATGGCTCGACAATGACCTGTCTGAACATAGAGGTTCGCTGCTGTCAACAACCTGAGCGGTCCGGAAAACAGAAGCCAGGTCTGAGTATGATAAAGCTTGATGGGACTTGCTACATGAGAAATGAGTCACGATATGTGTGTGTCACAACACACACAAGGCTGGATATTTCATTGCTAGATGCTACGCTCACATGGGTACACAAATCATTTTGCCGTAAGAGTCATTTTTGTTCTACAGTGACTTTTGAACACAGTCATTTTTCTAAAATTATATGTTACTCTTGTATTTTAAACAGGTATTTCTAACAGGTATTCAACGTACTTCAGACTATCAGAATGTGTTCAAGCATTACTACACCTTTATAATTATTACAACTTCATTATTGGTAAGAAAATGGATGGATGGGTGGATGGAAGAAAGGAAGGAAATAAATGGTTAAAGTTCATTATATATTTATTTAAATAACATCGAATGTTGATGTTTCTGCTGATGTTTCTCATCAAAAATGATGATTGCGTACCAGTAATAAAAAAAGACCGTGATACTGAGGTAAGAAAACCTAAAATAATCAACAGCTGAAACATGTCTTGTTTGAGATGTTTTGATTAGAGAAGGGAAGACATACAGATAGATGTAGAAATTAGAAATTGAAAAAAGAAAAAAGAAAAAGTTGCATATTTTCGGTAAAATAAGTGGACTACTTTTGATTGTTTAGGCTGATGATATAAGGGGCTAAAGTCTAGATCTAAAGTATCAAGATGGAAATGTGTAACCCATTCTCAGTGGGAACGTGCCCAAGAAACCATGCTCAAAAAAGTTGTCTTTTAAAAGATGTGAAAGAAAAATTTGGGAAAATCAATAAATTATGAATAATGTCAATAGTATGCAATCAGTATGAGTATTTTAAAATGTAATATAATCAAATTACAAGTATTTAATTTCATGTAATAAATTACTACTCAGCACTGTAAACGTGAGTTATTTATTTAATATGACAACATGAAAATATAATGCCTTACTAAAAAGTACTGTAATGCACAATAATTGAACAAAACAAGAATGAAGCTAGTGTAGGTTGGAGTTTTAAAAAAAATGGAAAAAAAAAAAAAATGAAAAAGAAGCAAAGCCCTATAAACCACAGATGGAATTTCCACTGCCACACTTGCTGTAACCATCTACTTGATGTACCACCACACAGTGTGATTAAAAGTTGATTTAATACAGATTCAGCAGTGGGGGAAGTTTAATTATGGATCCAAAATTTGTATAAATTATAGAGCTGGTGACAGAGATAAACAGCTGAAGTAGCTGCAGTTTATGTGCTTATTTGTGTTTGGAGTTTCTTTGGGGTTGAAATAAGGAGCAAAAACATGCCAGACTCCCTCAGCTGCTTACAGATCAATAAGACATAATGGGGTGTGAGAATGAAGAGAGAGCTGGGGTCACAGGTGTCAATGAATCTGCTTATCTGCATCCACCTAGCGGTGCTACGTATACCTGTAGATCTGAGATACTGGAGTGTTGTTGGTTGAGCTCCGAACAAAGGAGCTTGAGTTTAGCTACAGTCCGTGAATTCACAGATATCAGTAGTCTCGTCCAGAGCTACGAGGGCAGAGGGCAAATGTTTGAGAGAGTGCAGTGGAGATAATTAAACACTTTCTATTGCTTAGAATGTATCAGGGGTATGTGGCACTTCTGCGAAACGTGCTTTAGAATCCAAAATATCTAGATCCAAAAAAGTAGCATCTTTTTCTGTTGGTGTTTATTGCTGGTTTAAGGTAATAGTCTTTTAATACAAACAAACAAACAAATAAATAAAAGTATTTTGCAGATAATATAATATTAACTAAATTAAAGGCTGCTTAAGTGCGCTTTATCATTATGAATCTTTGTTTTAATAATTTAGTGTTATTTTGATGTGTTGACTAACATACAAAAACACAAATTTAAGGTTATATTTTTTTTTAAGTTCGGCGGTACACTTTAACCATATTTCAAAACAACAGAATTCGTTATTCAATTATTCACAAAAAAAAAAAAAACACTCTAAAGTTCAACTAATTGTATTCAATATAAATTTTAACTATAATACATTTAGTTTAAAAGCAATTAACATACAATTAAGTAAAAAAAATAAATAAATAAACATGCAGTTTGCACTTTTTTTCATACAGTAAGCACTCCTTTTAAAAGTATGCTAAAGTAATTATTTTTCACATGGGCAAAACTACAGTGTTGACACTTTTTAGGCCACTCAAACTAAAAATATCTTACTTACAGTTGATTCTTCATAATGAAGGAAAGGAGAAAGTATTTTAACATAAACACAATTACACACATCAACTTTAAGTAAAATCCAGACTAACCATCATAATATCATGAACAAATTTATTGTAATAAATTATCCATTTAACTCTAGCGCCTTTCCTCCGCATTTATTTTCATCATGGTAAGGTTAAAAGCAGGAGCAACACTCGCCTGATGAGTTGTAGAGAATCGTGTGAACATGCTGCTATTTTGTTATCACCCTGACATGCCCAGAACGCCCCCGTGCCGACTAGAAGGAAGACACGTTATTAGCATGCTAAGAGAATGCCTTGTATTCATGATTGTGACAACATGACACGGGAAGCCCCAGCTTTAATGTTTTATTTATTTTTACTCCCACTCTTTGCTGTAGGTATCTTTAGGCCTGTGTCTATAGCTGACAGTCTTCTGTGAAACAGCTAACCTTGAGTTACAGGACAACACCTTTCACCTCTGGTACAAACTGATCTGCTTATTCAGTCTTGCTCAACATTTCATTGGAGACCCTGGGTATATCCAGCCAATCTGACGTAGGACTCAGAAATGGATTCTCAGGTCACGCTTCCAGTAAACCCATAATCTTATGAAAGCGCAGTGCTTAACACCCTATCTAAGATACCAGACATCTCATTTAGTAATCTGTCACTTAGCAACAAATTTATGAAGAATTATTAATTACAAAACTTACTCCTACTTCTGTCAGTTTTGTAGAGCTTCTTTTTCTAAAGCAGCTACTAGGAATTCTATTTCATTAATCAAACTTGATATTTCTGCATTTTAGCCTTATATAATCCTAATTATTACCAATAACCTAGATTGCCAGCTGAGATTAGAGGAAACTATTTGAATTTGTATACTTGCATCTGAGCAGACAACTGTAGGCTACACACAACATCTACAAACAAAGTATCTAACAATACTATTTTGGTAGCGTTTTATATTAAGGAATACATATTCACTATTAACTAAGGGCTTTTCCTCAACAAACTAATTTGCTGCTTATTAATAGTTAGTAAGATAGTTGTTGTGTAGTTAAGTTTAAGTATGGGTAGGATTGAGGGATCTAAAATATGGCCATGCAATAATATGTGTTTTATAAGTGCTAAAAAACAGCTAATATGCATGGCATGATAAAAAAAAAAAAAAAAAAAAAAACTAGTTAAAAGTGAACAGTGTTCCCTAATCTAAAGTGTTACCAATATTTATTATTGTTTCTGCTATAACAATACTACCTTTTTAACCTAATTTGTCATTAACACATTGTCACGTTTCTCGGGAAGTCAAGAGAGCCAGGAACACAGAACGAGAAAACACGGAGAATTCACAAAACTAGAGTATTTAATATCCAACAGGGTTACATGGCGCACAGGCAGGAAATACATTCAAGGAGACGTTTAAGGACTGACAAACACAAACTGAAAGGACTGGGGCTTATATACACAGAATAACGATGGACTAAAGACACACACCTTGGATCAAATTAACAATTAGACTGGGGAGAAACTGGGTCACGGGGAACACATGGGGAGCAAAAACCACAACAAAATAGTCCAGGGTCATGACACACATGAGTTAACTAATTTTATTACAAACACACACACACACACACACACACATATATCCATATATATATATAGGTGTAACTATAAAGTTGCAAAGCGCATTTACTTACACATGTTTGTGAATCGAGATATTTCCTTATATCAGTAATAAAGTGCTATTGTGGCTGCTGTGTGTCACGTGACAAGCATGACGACTGACGACTGATTTTAACATTTGTGGGATTACAAAGTAGGTCATGGGGTTTGGAAGAATCTGTAATGCTGATGTGGCTTTACGGTCAGCGGTCACTAACTGCAGCACTGTGATTAATTAAAGCAATGAAGTTCATTACGGTGATTTAGAGGGAGTTACAGGAAACTTATTGATCATTATCCCTTAAATAACCTTTAAGTTTCTGTGTGTGAGTGTGTGTGTGTGTGTGTGTGTGTGTGTGTGTGTGTGTGTGTGTGTGTGTGTGTGTGTTTAGAGGTACTGTAGGTACTGAGAAAAGAATTAAACATAACAAAAAAAAAAAAAAAACCTTAAGCTTCTTCCGCATGTTTCAGTTTCCCCCACAATGCAAAGACAGGTGAACTGTAAGTTTGAGTGTGAATGTGATGGAACAGAAATCTCTAAAGGTCGCTTCTCTACAATAACATAGTTTGTGGAATTCACACTACTTTATAGCATGAAAAAAATATCTTACATTTTAAGACAACAAAGCAGCATTTTCTGTGTTATCTTCAGGATCTTTATTCTGATCATTTCTATAATTTCTGTTTTCTGTTCAAACAGCAAAATCCTGTGTGAAGGGGCAATATATATATATATATATATATATATATATAACAGTTTCGTTGTCGTGTGTGATGTCGTGAGGAATCGCCGACAAATCACCCCTTTTCGCACGTGGACTAATTTGTGTGTTTTTTTTTCTTGTCTTCTCTGTCTAGGCGGCCGCTCCTCCCCTCCCCAGCATGGAAGAACTCCTCAAACATCTCACAGAGGTGAGCGTCCGCCAGCAACAAATTATGGAGCACGTGGCCTCCCGACAAGGCGAGACAGAGCGGGAACTCGCCAAGCTCCGTTTCGCCGCCGCCCAGCGTCTCCCGCTCCCCGATCCCCGAGTACGGGCGACCCAGCTCCTCCCTAAGATGACTGTCCACGACGACGTAGAACACTTCTTACAAATGTTCGAGGCCGTCGCGCTCCGGGAAGATTGGCCACAAGAGGAGTGGGCCCAAATTGTCGCTCCCCTTTTAACCGGCGAGGCGCAGCGGGCTTACTTTGCGTTACCCCCAGAGAAGGTCGACTCGTATGAAGAGTTAAGGAAGGAGATCCTAGCCAGAGTGGGTCTGTTCCCTATCTGTGCGGCCCAATTGTTCCAGGACTGGGAGTACAAGCCCCGCCTACCGGCCCGCGCTCAGGTGGCCGAACTCTCGCGTTTGGCCCGACATTGGCTCCTCGTCGGGAACCCCACGGCCAGACAAGTTGCCGTAAGAGTCGTCGTGGACAGGCTTCTCCGAGCGCTACCCCGTCCCCTTCGGCAAGCCGCTGGGATGCGCAACCCCCTGACCATCGGGGAAGTCGTCGAGGCCATCGAAATGGCGGATGCCACCCTTCGTCAAGAGGCGGGGGAGCGAGTGCCGCCTTTTCCCCGGAGGGTGGTCCAGGAGCGACGCATGCCGGAGGGCACCCCGCGACCGGTAAACAGGCCAGCGGTTTCCGGCCCCCAGGATGAGCCCATGCCCACCGAACCGCCCCGCTCTCCAAACTGGGCTTGGCTGACAGGCTGCACCCTGCACCAGGAACCACCCATTACCGGCCCACAGACGGAGGTACGGATTAATGGACGCCCTTTTCCCACCCTCCTGGACTCAGGCAGCACCGTAAGCCTTATCCACCCAGCCGTCCTGCCCCCGCGGAACGAGTCCAAGGCCCTCCTATCCGTAACCTGCGTCCATGGGGACACATGGCAGGTGCCCGCTCGGCGGATCAACATCTCGGCGGCCCAGGGAACCTGGCCCGTGGAAGTGGGAATTATTAAGGACCTGCCCATCCCGGTCCTCCTCGGGAGAGACTGGCCGGGTTTCGACCGTTCCCTCGCCACCAGCCAGCCTCTCAGCGCTGCCGGGAACCGCCGTCACCGGAAACCCAGACGCAGTCTCCGCCGTCGCCCCGTGTTGCTGGCATCTGACAACGCCCGAGACGGTGAGTCCCCCTCTCAAAATACTAACCTGTACTATGATGTATTCCAACAGGTATCGGGAGGGGGGTCATTCGCAAAGGAGCAACACGGGGATGACCGTCTAAAGCACTGTTGGACGCAAGTGCGGGTGATCGAGGGGAAGGAGGTCCTGCCAGCGCCATACCCGATTCCCCCACTTTCGCATCCAAAATGGCCTGCTTTACTGTGTCGCGCAGCGGAGGGCGGAGGAAAAATCACTACTAGTAGTCCCTAAAACCAAGACGGAGGTGGTGATGGAGCTAGCCCACGCCCACCCGATGGCTGGCCACCTCGGAGTGCAAAATACCACCCAACGGATCAGGGACCGTTTTCATTGGCTGGGCCTAGAGGCTGATGTGAGACGATTCTGCCAAGCCTGTCCGACCTGCCAACGGACCTCTCCAAGGACTCCTCCCCCCAGCCCGCTGATTCCACTACCCATCATCGAGGTGCCCTTCAAGCGCATCGGGATGGACCTGATAGGGCCGTTGCCGAAGTCCGCCCGAGGCCACGAGCACATCCTGGTGATTGTCGATTATGCCACCCGGTACCCGGAAGCGATCCCTCTCCGTAAGGCCGCCTCCAAATCTGTCGCCCAGGAGCTGTTCCTCCTGAGTAGCCGAGTCGGCACCCCAGCAGAGATACTGACTGACCAAGGCACGCCGTTCATGTCCCGGCTAATGGCGGATCTTTGTCGACTCCTAAAGGTCAAGCAGCTCCGGACCATGGTGTACCACCCACAGACGGACGGATTGGTAGAAAGATTCAACCAAACCCTCAAGCAGATGCTCCGCCGCGTGGCTGCCGAGGACAAGCGTGACTGGGACTGGATGTTGCCCTATGTGCTCTTCGGGATCCGGGAGGTCCCCCAGGCCTCCACCGGTTTTACCCCCTTTGAGCTGCTATTCGGCCGCCAGCCTCAAGGGCTCCTGGACATCGCCAGGGAGGCGTGGGAGCAACAGCCGGCCGCCTTCCGCTCCACCATTGAGCATGTCCGCGACATGAGGGAGAGGATAGACAGAGTGATGCCGTTAGTCCGGGAGCACCTCACCAAGGCCCAACAAGCTCAACAACGTCTCTACAACCGGGCAGCCCTAACCACGGGAGTTCCAGCCCGGGGATCATGTGATGGTCTTGATACCCACCGCCGCTTGCAAATTCCTGGCCACCTGGCAGGGGCCGTACACTGTTACTGAACGAGTCGGGCCAGTCACCTACCGGGTTCGCCAGCCCGGCCGCCGACGGGAGAAACAACTTTACCATATTAACCTCTTGAAAAATTGGGTCGGAAACCGGGCTCAGCTGTCGGCCCTTGCCACCTCGGATCCCGTGGTTTTTGACCTCAACCCCCATCTCTCGGCTGCCCAGAAGACGGAGCTTCAACATCTGGTCAGTCAGTTCTCTGATGTGTTCTCACTAGTGCTGTCAAAATTAGCGCGTTAACGCAGGCAATTAATTTTTTCAGTTTAACACGTTAAAATTATTTAACGCCGTTAATGCAGGGGTGGGGCCTAGGGTTGGCCACCCCACTCATAACTGCTAATTCTGTCTCTTTTTTCTTGACAAAAAGTGCATTTATTCAGTCGCAGAACGTCTTTACAAGCACATCAAACAGGAGACGTTTCAGACGCGCGCTTCAACTTCACTTCAGCGTCGGCGCGAGTCAAACGAGCGTGAAAACTGTACTGTGCTCGGAGCGCGTGCTCTTCAATACATACACAAAGGTGTTGGCGCGCGTAGCCTGTATCTTTTCAAATCAAATCGCGAAAGAAACTACGAGCATGCAATGTCGTGATCAATTAAGTCATGAAGTTACCAAAAAGGCAATTACAGCTGCCATAAAACTGTGCATGCATGTAATGTTATCTATGAGTTACATTAAGAACATTCCTCTGAAATGGTTTTCAAAACTGTCCTGGAGCATCCAAGCACTGTCTCCCTCATCTAACACACTCGATTCAACTTATCAGCTCATTAGAAGAGATTGAATTTGTCAGAAAAGGTAGAGTTGAGAGAAAATATGATGCGTGTCAGATCCACGTCACATTCAGCAGCGATATCTCTTAAAGCAATAATATCAATAACTTTTGTAGTTTTAAGGATTCATCTGTGTTTAGTTTAGAATTTAGTGTTTGATAACTTTATTCAATTTCTGTATATTTCTGCTGAGGGGCACAGGTAGATAAATGACATTTATTATAATGGGTTTATGTGAAGATTGTTTTAAGTTCACTTAAATTAGAAGTTATTTTTAAAGTCTAATAAATGTTAAAATTGATAGCTCTTAATTATAATGTAAAGTTGAATGGCTATAGTCGATGGCTAAATATTAGGGGGAAACATTTTTATAGGGAAATCAGTCTTAATTGATATCAGTGATACTGGCCTTCAGTCATAAAAATAAAGATGTCATTAAACAAATATAAAAAGATACTGTCTTTATGTTGTTTGTACATTAATTTGAAGATTGAATGTGAAATTATTGCAATATAAAAGTATATTTAAAAATTTTAATGTTAGGTGGGATTAATCATGATTAATTTCAGAAAAATGTGCGATTAATTAGTTAATTTTTTTTAATCGATTGACAGCACTAGTTCTCACCACTGCACGGGCAGACCAACGTCCTCCATCACGACATCCGCGGAGGGGACCATCGTGAGGCAGCGGCCCTACCGTGTCCCAGAGGCTCGGCGACACGCAATTGAGGACGAGATACAGGAGATGTTGAAGTTAGGGGTAATTACCATCTCGGAGCCCTTGGTCCAGCCCTGTCGTTATGGTCCCGAAACCGGATGGCACTCTCCGCTTCTGCAATGACTTTCGACGCTTGAATGAGGTATCGGAATTTGACAGCTACCCCATGCCCCGCGTAGACGAGTTGATTGACCGCCTGGGGAGAGCCCGGTTCATCTCCACTCTCGACCTCACAAAAGGATACTGGCAGGTCCCACTGACCGAAAGCGCCAAACCCAAGACCGCCTTTTCGACCCCCAGTGGCCACTGGCAGTACTGGGTTCTCCCCTTCGGCCTACACGGGGCCCCCGCCACGTTCCAACGCCTAATGGATGTCCTACTGCGGCCCCACCAGGCCTACGCGGCGGCCTATCTGGACGATGTCATCATTCATGCGGAGAGCTGGGAGGAACACCTCGAACGGTTGCGGAGGGTGCTCATGGAACTTCGTCGGGCTGGACTGACTGCCAACCCCCGGAAGTGCCACCTTGCCTTTTCGATGCCAAGTACCTGGGTTTCCAGGTAGGAAGTGGCGTCGTCCGACCCCAGGAAAAGAAGGTGGCGGCTATCCTCTCAACACCGGTTCCTACAACCAAAACTCAGGGATAAAACAGCAGTAATACCCTGCCAACCCCAAAAAGGCTCGTACCTAACTTCTCCTCCTTAGCTGCTCCCCTGACAGACCTGATCCGGAAGGGGCAGCCCGAGAAGATCATTTGGAGCCAGGAGACGGACCAAGCGTTCAAGCGAGTGAAGGAGGCACTCACGACCGAGCCCATCCTACGGGCCCCAGATTTCGGCTGCCCATTCCTGTTACAGACGGACGCGTCCGACACCGGGTTGGGAGCCGTCCTCTCCCAGGTGGTAGACGGCGAGGAACATCCGGTGGTCTACATCAGCCGGAAGCTGACCCACGCTGAACGTCGCTATGCCACGGTCGAGAGAGAAGCGTTGGCCATTAAGTGGGCAGTCCTGGAGCTCCGATATTACCTCCTTGGCCGGAAGTTCACCCTCCTCACAGACCACGCTCCCCTCCAGTGGATAGCCTGGGCTAAAGATACAAACGCCCGAGTGACACGGTGGTTCCTCGGTGTCCCGAGCCGTCATCAGCGTCAGCCGTCATCAGCGTCGCCCTGGCAACAAATGGTGCACACCTGCACCCCGCATCAACGGCAGACCGGTCACACCTGGAGCTCATCAGAAACCACCCTTTATAAGCTACACTTCACGCACACTCCGGTGAGTTCCAAGGAAGCCTCCAAGCTTAATGTTGTTTTCTCTCCTCTCCGCACATAAGACAGCGTGTGACTGGTCCCGCCGAACCACGGAGCACTGCACCGATCCACCACTTCAGAGGCACTACAGGATTGAGCTGGAACACTGCACGGAGCACCGCACCACGAACTCACCACTTTTGCACAAATAAATCCACCCTCCGGGGTTTTCTCAACTTTGAAACAGTCTCGTTGTCGTGTGTGATTCCTCACCCCCGCCACTATATATATATATATATATATATATATATATATTACTTACTGTGCAAGTAAATGCGCTTTATAGTTTGTTATTTGATCTATAATGGGCGATGGGCAAAGTAGATTAAAAGTGTAATTTATTAACTACACATAAAAACCCAACCTTTTACTTAAGTACCAGATGTGGGTGTGAACAAAACACTGCGTTTCAGTGATGACTCATCTGAACGTCTCTGATTGGTCATTGCATTCTGACTCTTAACAGAATCATGTGTGATTGGTTATGATGCAGCGCTGTACAAAAGTGTCTGTCTCTTGCTCAGCGCCAGCCAGCGAATGCAGATTTGAATGTTGCAGCTGATGCTGTGCCGCACTGAACGATCTAATCACACCGATCTAATCTAATCTGATTGCATCAAATATAAAAAATATTATTCGGCAATATTTTGTCTTTTGGAAGCTGCATTCAAAATCCACTTGGCTCAGAAATCTGAGGGGGTACGTGCCCCCTCACTTTGAATGGGCATGACGCCTCTGCTAGAGAGCATTTTAATATACTGCTAAACAATTGTCAACTTGTCAGTATACTTATATGGATGGCCTGAAAGCTAAGAGAAATAAACTTAAAGCCAAAGAAAATTTTATCTTATTTGATTTTGAGATCGCCAAAGGTTGGGCTTGTCATGTACTGTAGGCTATATAATATTGTATTGTATAGTACCAATATATTTACTGTATATGCTCACATACAGCTTGCTTTCTTCCAAGAGGATTGAGCCGCCACTCCCTCATTAAGATCGTGGGGGTCGCGTGTCATTCTGGCTGAAGCGCGAGAGATGGGTCCTCCCCTTTCTCTCATGCTCTCGCCAAATCTGAAGTGCGCCTCGGCACTTCTTCTGAATGAGTGAAGGACACTCGGCCTGTTGGCCACCCAGTCCCAGCCAGGTCTGGTTTCTCTGAGGACAGAAGCCCATGAAAGAGAGTGTGGTGAGTTGTCCGTGACTGGGGAACGGATGATCGCACTCCACAGACCACCACCAAGAGGCCTACAAAGAAGTCCTAAGGGTGGTGCACCCAGGACCTTGGGGATGTGTCCAGCAGAGAGTAGGGGCTGCTTCCTGGCTCCCTCAGGGGACCTCTGTACAATCTCCGCCACCACCGTTGTTTTGGTGGGCAGCGGTCTTAAGCGAAATGTTACATGTTCGGTTGCCTCATGCCATGTTTCAGGACACTGAACATCTAACATCCCCCTAGCAAAGAGCAGTGTCAAAACTAGTGCCCCTTTCAGAGAAACTGGCAGCATGGAAACTACTGCCAAATATATCTCTGTGGGTCAAAA
Organism: Acrossocheilus fasciatus; assembly: GCA_036784905.1. Taxonomy (NCBI): domain Eukaryota; kingdom Metazoa; phylum Chordata; class Actinopteri; order Cypriniformes; family Cyprinidae; genus Acrossocheilus; species Acrossocheilus fasciatus. The sequence continues at coordinate 4,521,455 of CM071953.1, forward strand.
GGACTGTAGAGTAAGGCTACAGGATACAGTTTCTGACCCATTCTAGATATGTGTTTTTATTGCAAGATGTTAACAACTGACGCTTCCCTCATGGGCTGGGGTGCAGCATTTAGATGGCCATCCAGCCCAAGGGATCTGGAAAGGTCATCTTCTCGACTTTCACATCGATTGCTTTGAAATGATGGCTGTATTTCAACCCTGAAATACTTCCTCCAGCAGCTAAGAGGCCACCATATCCTAGTGCAGGTGGACAACACTGCGGTAGTCTGTTACATAAATCGCGTTCACGCTGCCTGAACAGGCTAGTGCAGCAGGTTCTGCTTTAGGCACATGACAAGTTCCTGTCCCTCAGGGTCATTTACATTCAGGGGCATATGAACATGGGAGCAGACTTGCTGTCCAGACAGTAGTCAGTCAAATTTGGGAAAGAGTTTATGAAGCAGAAGCGGACCTCTTAGCTTCACATGAGAAGCACAATGTCCCTCTGCTTCTCTCTGACTCCTCCAGCTCCCCTGGGTCTGGACTAGGGGTGTGCAGCGGAGCCATTATTTGTATCTGTATCTGTATTTGTGACAATCTCAAAATGATCTGTATCAGTATTTGTATTCGGATGGATCCGGAAGAGGGCGTGGTTTAAACCAGAAGTTAATTAAATTACATGAAAATATCACTTTAAATGCAAATCTGTTCGATTCGTAGTTTTCATTTAACAAATATGCCTTGTATAACTAAATAAAGTCTTCTTTTTTATTATAATTATAACTTTGTAAATATCTTCTCTTTAAAACTACAGAAAATGTTGATCAAAAAAGAAAAATAACTTTATTCTTCTTGTTTTCAAGTGAAACTTTGTGTACAAATTTGTCAAGAGACAAACATCCACAATCTTAAATAAGAGCACTAATAGAAAAAAAAGAAGCTGCAAAAAAAAATTGAAATGACAAGTGTTCAGTTTTTATAGCAGAATGACAATAAAGCTCGCTTGAACTTGAAGTAACTTAGAGACCATGTGTTTTTTGTCGAGTTGATATAACTCCAGACAAAGCTCTGATTTCTGAGAGACGTGCATTGACTCCAACGCGGCTATTGATTTGCGCTCATTTCATTCATATAGGCTATAGTTTACAGTACACTTATTCACTTTACACAGGCCCATAGCCAGCTATAAGGTCCAGACCTCCGTAAATGTTCCATGTTCAAAAATAAAATTTGAAAACATATGAAAAATTATTTTTAAATCATGTCGCTGAATAAATTCATGTGGCTGAAACCACTGAAACGCAGGAGTGAAGAAGCTTAGCGCAAGTGCAGCCTCCGCTCCGCCATGTTGCCAGATCTAGTTATTATAATCGTCGCTGGACTTGGTTTAATACTCAATGTAACAAGGCTGAGGTTAGAGATTCTGTATCCTATTTACAAAACACACGATTTAAACTTACTTTGAGGCATTTTTCAGGGGCTTGTTTTTTTTTTTTTTTTTTTGTAGCAATATCTGGCAACACTGCTTCGCCGACAGGCATCAATCAAAAAAGGAGCGTGTGGATAGATTATTGCTGAGGAGACCACATTCGTTAGACAAACGCAATGATCATCATGATATTAAATGTACGAAACTGTGTCAAACACAATCAAAGCAGTACTAGCCATTATTACTGCACAAATCTTAACAACCGCAGACCTCACTAATGTACTGCTGTTCCAGCAACGTGATTGTGTCTGCCGAATATTTTTTTCTGTTATTCGGATAAATTCGTTATTCGATTTGAAGCCATTATCCGTGCCTTTCCGAATAAGGTATTCGGCTTCGGGCACATCCCTAATCTGGACGCAATGGCCCATACATAGCTCAGACTGCATCTTTATGCATTTTCCCCGATCATTTTGCTCCCGGAAGTCCTGGACAAAATCTGTCAACAAGGGTCTCGCCTCTAATTGATAGCGCCTCACTGGCCAACCAGAGTGTGGTTCTCAGATCTAACATCCCTCATTAACAGCTCACCGTTGGCAATTCTGGTCAGGAGAGATCTCAGACGCAAAAACTATCCTCAGGTACATGTCCTGGTACTCTCAGAGTCTATGTGGCTGCCATTTCAGCTTGTCACACTCTGAATGGCAGGGTCTCTGAGGGAAGGCACCCTTTAGTCGTCCGCTTCATTCGTGGAGCTAAGCAGTTGAGGCCACCCACCAGATCGACAGTCCCTTCGTGGGACTTAGCTTTTGTGCTTGAGGGTCTGGTTGGACCTTTTGAACTACTAGAGTCAGCGCCTGTCAGGTTTCTGACTATAAAGATTTTTTTTTTTTTCTATTACTTCTCTGAAGAGAATTGGGGATTTGCAGGCTCTGCCAGTCTTGCTATCCTGCTTAGACTTTGCCCCTAGACTGGTCAAAGCTATTTTGCATCCTTACCATAATTATCTTCCTAAAGTTCCATTCTCAACCATATATCTGGTCATTCTTGAAGCCTTCTTCCCTCCACCATTCATGACACCAGACAAGAAAGATTTCACTTACTGTGCACAGTACATGCTATTTAGATTTACGTCCACTGCACTAGCCAGTGGTGTGAGTCAGAGCAGCTTTTCATATCCTATGGGGGTTGCAACTGGGGGCCGGCTGCCACTAGGCGTTGGGTCACGTTGGGTGAGGGATACTATTGCCCTAGGCTATGAGGTGAGCGTCAAGCGTCGCCTCTAGGAGTTAGGGCCCATTCAACCAGGGCCATACATTCTCTAAGGCTCTACCAAGAGGTGTCCACTTGCAGCAATTGTGTGATGTGGCAGGCTGGTCCTCCCTGCACACATTTATCAGATTCTATAGTTTGGATGCCCATGCTATTCCGGGCTCACATGTCCTTGAGTCAACATCCAGAGTCATGTGTGAGACCTCTTCAATGTGAATGAATGAATGAATGAATGAAGCATTTATATAGCGCTTTATTGTGTATTGCTATACACCCAAAGCGCTTTACAATCATATAGGGGTCTCTTCTCAACCACCACCAGTGTGCAGCATCCACTTGGATGATGCGACGGCAGCCACAGGACAACGGCGCCAGTGCGCTCACCACACACCAGCTACAGGTAGGAAAGAGAGAGATAGAGCCAATTCAGTGGATAGGGATTATTAGGAGGCCATGATAGACAGGGGCCAGTGGAGGCAATTGGGTCAGGACACCGAGTACACCCCTACTCTTTACGATGAGTGTCCTGGGATTTTTATTGACCACAGAGAGTCAGGACCTCGGTTTAACGTCTCATCCGAAAGACGGTGCTTTTTTACAGTATAGTGTCCCCGTCACTATACTGGGGCATTAGGACCCACACAGACCACAGGGTGAGCACCCCCTGCTGGCCTCACTAACACCTCTTCCAAAAGCTACCTAGTTTTCCCTGGAGGTCTCCCATCCAGGTACTGACCAGGCTCAGCCCTGCTTAGCTTTGTGGGCAACCGGTCTTGGGCTGCAGGGTGATATGGCTGTATAATGTTTGTGCATACACACTACACAACCTTGAGTGGTCCAGACACTTCCAGTGCGGCGACATTGGTATTCTCATTCCCATAAGCATTATTGAAATGCACCATTGAGAGCAGTTTTTGATATGGAGTGTCTCGGGTTAATTGACTGTAAGCCTGTTCCCTGAAAAAGAAGGAACGAGATGCTGCGCCTCAATGCCACACTGTAGACGTGCCTGGAAGTCCTTCCAGACAAAGGCATAACCTGAAGGTGTCTGTTTCATTTCTGTTTATAACCTCTCAGTTGCACACATTCAATGACGTCACTGACCAAGGTTATTTAAGATTATACTTGCCGTGTTTGGCATTTCACATGTGTTCGGTCAAACAAAGAATGTTCCAATAAGCGTTATTGCAACGCAGCATCTTGTTCCCGCTTTTTCAGAGAACAGGGTTACAGTCAAGTAACCCAAGATGTTCTCTTTTAATATATCCAAGCTATATCTGGCATAACTTGTGTTTTAATGTTTTGCTGCTCTAATGCAAACAAATTATCTCAGTCAAACACATCCACTCACAGTATTATGGATATTGTTTTAGATGTTTTAAGACGTGTAAGGAGTTTAATTCGATGAGGAGAGGAGATTAATGTGTCAGTTAAGATTAGAAAGCTGTGAAACATATTTTGGATGTTGAAACATGTTGTAGTGGCCTAGTTATCTCAAACAGCAGGAGGTTGGAAAAAATATCTTGCAATACAGTCTATGAATCGAAATATATTCCCTGTCAAATATTTCCTGTAGGCGTCATACAAGTTATGGCTGCCAGGATCTACAATCATTTGCATAGGAAAAACAAAAGAGGCAATACGTTAGCATCAACTCAGAGGATGGAAACCATTACTGCATTTAAAACAAACTATCGATTTTACTCTTGTCCTAATAGAGGAGTATGATCACCAGGAGGTTGAAGCCATTACTGGGAAGGTGACGTGTAGCCCATAGAGCAAGCTCATATGTGTCCTTTTCCATTTGTCACTGTTAGTATTAGCCACCTTATACAGAGGGGGAGCCTGGTGTTTTGGAGATGGAAACAAGGGGGAATTATCTATTAATCTTGAATGCAAGCCAAAGGGCAAAACATGCTGAGGGAAACATGTTTCTGTATGAGCAATTGCCTGAGCAGAGGGTCTCAACTGTTCTACTGAAAGGACACAAGAAATGTCCACACAAAGACACTGTGCACTACACACATACACACCTCAACTCCAATGAGAGCATACTTAAACGAGCCAATGCAGCACATCTTACTAAAAGGCAATACACACATTATCACAGCAAGGGATCTGCAGTCTGCAGAATATCTGAAAAATAAAGTTTTTTTGTATTTCTCAAAAAATATTTTCATTGCAATGAACTTGCACAGAAGAACACTACTATGTCAAGAGTTATATCACTGTGTCACAGAGACGTATCATCCACAGAGCAAACATGACTGATTGGTGTCCCCTTATACAGACTGAACATTTCACATTGTTATCTAATGTGACCTAGACTCACATAGCCAGACATTTGTCTTTTAATATGTTATATGTACTTGCAGTTTATTAAGGCATTGCAGTTTGTTTTGGTAAACTTTGTGCGGAGACCAGAAGTCAAAAAATATATACACTAATTAATTAATTTAATGCTTTTCTTCTACTTACCACAGCTGCATTTGTTCGATCAAAAATACAATGAAAACAATAATATTGTGAATTATTATTTAGCTAAATATAATTTAAAATGGAATTTATTTATGTAATGCACAGCTATAAACTATTTTTTTAGTAAAATAAATGAATAAATAAATAAATAAAAATAAAAATTATCTCCATGAGGCTTCTTGCTTTTAAAAACTATTTGGTCCCACTTTATATTAGGTGGCCTTAACTACTATGTACTTATATTTGAATTAATCATTTGGTACAATGCACTTATTGTGTACATACATGTTTTTACATTGTACTTATATTTTTTAAAATACCTATGTGTAGTTACATCTGTAATTAATTTCTGTAATTAAATTGATAATTACACTGTTGACCCATCCTTTACACCTTAACCCACACTTAAACCTACCCATACCACCAAACCTGTCCCTAACCTACCCGTATCCCATCTCAATAGCAGCAATAGTGTTTTGCAATACAATATGAACATAGTAAGTACATTGTACTTATTTTTTGATGTAGGTACATAGTAGTTAAGGCCACCTAATATAAAGTGTGACCAACTATTTTCATTCTCTTTACAGCACAAAGCAATGTATCCTCATGCTGAACTCTTGATTTTATGATTATTTTATGATTTAAGATAAAAAAAAAAAAAAAAGATTAGTGGGCAGTGGGAAAATTAAAATTAAAAAAAAAAAAAAAAATATATATATATATATATATATATATATATATATATATATATATATATATATATATATATATATATATATATTTATATATATATATATATATATATATATATATATATATATATATATGCATTTGACTGGTGACCAATAGGCCAAAACATACACATACATACACACCAATATTATTAATAGGGCTGAGGCTATTTACACTTAATTAAAATAAGGTTAGACTACACTCTTCAGTGGTTATTTGGGGTGGTTAAGGTGATAGCACCACTGCCGTACATGAAGAAGCCATTAAACAAGCCATTAAGTTTTCTAACTGTGTTTGCACTTGGATGGGATTAATGCAGAACACAAATTTCAAGTATGGGTTACCATACTTGCCCACACCTCACTTCATTATACTCCAAATTTTGTAATTGCAGTAAATTAAAGTTAATTAACTAATTGTACATCAGATTATAATTTATATGTATACACACACACACACACACACACACACATTTTTTTTTTAAATTTAATGAACAATTTAATGAACACACACAAAATTAAATGTCTCTGTAACTCATTTACACATACCATATAAAAGTAAAATCAGTAAAAGAGTTAAAGAGTTATCCACAAGTTTATTTATTTATTTATTTTTTTTCAAATTTCAGACCCATCACCTATGTAAGTTTAATTTGACTTCCAGTACAATAGGTGGCAATAATGCTCTTAAACAGTTATTCGCTATCAAACAAGAAGAAGGTGTTACATCCGGGATATTTACATACTTTGCGCACCTAAACCATAGTCATAATATACGAAGATGCCTCATAAACTGACGCTGCCTATTGGAGCTGACGTATCAGCGTGGCCGCCATCTTGGATGGGTCCCCAATGCCCCCTGCATTTATTTCTACTGAGGAAGGTGTATCCCCAACTACAATAATCATAACACACGTGAAAAGAACTTAAAATAATAGTGGAATCAACTTAAAATACGCCATAATGTTTGCTCATAAAGGTAAGAGTAATACATCATTCTGAACTGTAAAGGGTCTACTTTTATTTGTGTGCATTCACAATATCAAAAAAATGTTGTGCTTTTAAAAAATAAATAGAAAAACAGAGGATGCGCTTGCCGTCTTGTCTTAAATAGGAGCACTTCACAATGATGAACCGAAACTCAACGAATTGAGTCACAAATATGATAAATACATCTATAGAAAGCTTTAAATTACTACTTTAAAATGAAATCATTCAAATCAAAAACAAAAACTCTTTCATTATGTAATCCGTAAAGATGCATTTCTCTCTAAAGGCACTTCCAATGAGGAGATGGCGAGTCATTTTTCATCACCGTCTAAAATATAAAAATAAGGAAAAGCCTAAAACAGGCCCGATTATATTTTTTTTCTGATTTTTATGTTGCGCTGCTCTTAATTCCTTAACATTTAAAGGATTTTCTGCAACATTATTTTGTCTACATGATATTTTAATTATTTATTAGCCTATCTTTTAATTCATGCAGAAAAATGCTTTAAAAATTACTTTATTGCATTCCAGATTATTTTAAAGAACTTTTCACTATAAATTTTACGGGTAGCTTGAATGTCGTAATGTTTTTCTTTCTATTTGTCGTAATGTTTATAAGCAGAAATGGACTTTGGCATGCAAAAGACTGATATGTTCATTATTAATGGCATGACTGGTTCAGTCGACAGAAATACGGCTATAATTTACGGTTGAAATGCTTGCGGGGCCAATCACAGGTGCAGGCGCCACTGACCACAAATGACACAAGCATGAAATGATGGATCTCAATTCCGAATTGGCTTTCTGCAATGTGCTCCCCAAGTAAGAACACATTCTCTGAAAGTTGAAGAACAGAAAAAAACAGCAAGCGACAATGAGAGCGAGTACCAGTTCCTGCTGTAATAATGTTACACGTAAGTAACTTTAGTTATGATGACATAATATTATAAATGGTAAAATAACCAAAATTATTGTTCAATCTTAGGCCCTACCTGTGAAAGGTAATCCCACGCGATCTGGAATAAATACTGCGCGGGTTATTGCAACCATAAGCTGCACAAAATACGGGTATAGTTGCTCGCTCTCCATTGACTTCGATTGACTCTGGTGCTAGCAGAGTGAGGAGACCCAACCAATATGGCGGCGACGCTGAATTACGTTCCAGCATGTCATGAGGTGTCTACGACCTAAATGGCTGAAAACGATTCTCACTCAGTCGCCATTTTCTTTGACCCGCGAATCACGTTGCAGAGCATACGAGGACGGAAAATAAACGGAGAGTAAGTGCTTTATGTTATTCCCACAGTATTAATTTTATAACATCACCTTGTTTTAGAACAACATTTATGTGCTGTGTGTGCGGCGTGGTGCTTAGAGGATGATTTTTAACAGGAAAACACTGAAAGTAAGTGTTTTATCTCATTTACAATATGTATTTTATAACATATTATACTATGGGACCTTTGCATGCTTGAATTTATGCCATGGTCTGTCTGAATACTCGACTGTGATTGGTTGGCAGGTGTTGATTAAATTTGTTGAATTGCACAGGTAGTTCCAGGTCAGTTTAATCACGTTCTATATTAATGGCTTCCTATAAACATTGGTAACCATAGTAACATACAGTTACAGTTGAATAGTAATACAGACGAAAATAACTGTCATTTTTTATCGCTCAGGGTCAAATACTGCAGTGCAAATATTATTAACATCTTTAATATGTGAATGCTGGCAAATGACCATGGCATAAACGGGATAATCAACGGCTAGCTGTGTATTAAACGATTTGAATGCACTTCGCTGAGGCAACCACCCTCCGCTGTGCAGGTGGTTCTTCGCCTCCACATCCTGCAATAAAATAATTTAATGTAGCTAGCTGTTGATTATGCCTTACCTGATTGACTGACGAACGTTCTAAGGTGTGCAATTATTTTCGGGGAAACGCAGATTCAGGCAGCTCTTGACCGCATTACTTGACCATATCACTTCGCCAAATGATTTCTGTTATTTCAAAGGTATTACAACAGCAAAATAACAAAAACCCACAACGACACTGGCCAAACAAATAAATATAGTAATCAATTGGATAAAAACGACAGATCATGTCCATGTTTTTGCCACGAAATTACGCTTTATTATGTAGCACATACTCCATCTCTCCCGCTCTCTCTCCCTCACAGACCACACATACATAAGTTACAGTTTGCACACACACTAACATACATTGCGCTAATGTTGTTAGCGCTACTCTGATGATTTCATCAGTAAACAACTTAAAAACTACATGATTTCTCACAAGCGAGGTAACAACAACGGCGCTGTTCGTGAACAACAGGAACTAAGTTTCACTATAACTAGAGACATTGCTGCCGAACACTATTGAGAGATGCACAGAGGTCATTCTCTCTCTCTCTCTCTCTCTCTCTCTCTCTCTCTCTCATAACTTAGTTATTAACTGTATTAACTGCATTAATATGTTATCAATGTCTCAAGCCTCAGTTACTAGGTTTAAAAAGACGTTTTGGAAATAGCAATGGAGGTGTTGAATGAGATGCGGAAGAAATAATCCTACTCAGAATAGCGATTTAAGTAGAAATACCGGACAAATGCCATGAAATATATCATCTGATCGATGTCTTAAGGTGTGGCAATCACTATCTCGGGTGTGCATTATTTTTCTAATAATCCAACGGCCCGTCGTCATCATTTCCTTACATGATATTGTTGTGCTGTGCAGTCCTAAACTTTCCTCATAGACATATTTTTGTTTGACTTGTGATACTGAGAAGACGAAGATGTTGCTTTTTGGAAAACACCAAAAGTAAGTGATTTACCTCATTCTCAATATGTATTTATAACATCATATTGTTTTACAACCACATTTAGGCTATGTGATTTACGCTCCTAAACTTTTCTCAGAGAGACATTTGCTTTCATTCACTATGCGGAGCAGGCAAAGAGGTTACAGTTATCAGCAAGACCTACAGTAAGTGTTATAACGTAAGTGATGTTATCACCTCACAAGATATGACACATGACTTACATAAGCTACTTTTAACAAGTTTGTGTGGGTACTTTTTTTTTTTAAGAATGTGTTTTGTATTCATCAAAAGTGAGTTATATGGGTTTGGAATTATTTTTTTGTGTAAATTATTCTTCTAATATTGTTACAGATGGTCCGTGCTGGAATAACTGAAAAATCAAAAAGAAATGTGTTTGAGTATAAAATCATCAGTACATTGTCAAGTTAGATGAAAAGAGCTCTTGTTAACATTTTAAGGACACATAACAGACATGGGTAAGCCACATTTCCATATTTAAGATTATTGATTGTCTTTTTGATCATTAATAATTGTTATTTGCCTAATAATAATTAAAAGTCTGCACTCTTTCTAGTAGGGCTACCCTCGACTAAATATTTCCTAAAGACTGTTTTTTTTTTTTTTTTTTACATTTTATTGACAGCCCCCATTTTTAACAATTTAGGTTGATGCTGGAGAAAATTAACAAAGCATCAGGGAATATCTGCATGTAATAAAGGAGGAAACAGAGAAGCTTAGACCAAACGTAGAGCTCCTCAAAGAAAGGTTGGTGCTGATAAAATGCTATCGGACAAATTTGTGTCGAAATATAACACAGAGGAGAGAGAGAGAGAGAGAGAGAGAGAGAGAGAGAGAGAGAGAGAGAGAGAGAGAGAGAGAGAGAGAGAGTTTTTGAGTTGCATTCTGGACAAAATGCTCAGTACAGCAGTGTGTTAATTGCCTCCTTATTTAATTGTATGAGTTATGACTATATTTTAATACATGTCTTTCCTCCTTTGCCTTCCTCTTAACATAAGCTCAAGATCTGTGAGACCACGCCAATGTTGATGTGGACCAACAAATTATCACACAGCTCTCTGTAATGACACCCTGAGTCCTTCAAGTTTCGCAGAGTCCCCTGAAGGAGAAGTTCAGGTGCATGATTGATAACTGTGAAGATGGCAGACTGAAAAAAGGTAATTAAATCATTACTGCTTAGATTTTCATTGTACCACTGACTGACACCCTACCACTCTGCCTGAGATCATACCTGTCATCTTTCCTCATTTAACTCATAAGGTTTGCCTTGCAAATAAATATGAGAAGATGGTTAATGCTATTATCCCCTCTTCCCCAGGGCCATTCTCAGACCAGCCCATCCCAACACCTAAGATGAAGCTTAAAGGCTGTAGGGAGGGTCATCTTGTGCAGTATGACCACATTGTGCTCACATTGGATGGACAGTTAATCACAGAGGAGAGCGAGGACATCTCAACGACACTGGGACTCCTCTTGTAGCAGCGGTTCTCAATTCCAGTCCTGCCGACCTGCCCCCACATGTTATACATGTCTCACTTATATAACACACCTGATTTAGATCATGAGTGAACTGTGCTCTGACTGACATGCAGTGTCCCTACACGGAACATTCATTCACAGATTTACACTACTTCCTGTCACTGTAAGTCATTATTCTCTATTTCTGGGCCTTTTCCTAGTCTAGTTGTAGTTTATATTGTTTTTTGTTTGTTTTTTTTAAATCCTGAAGGACTTACAAAAATGTTAGTACGCTGTTGACAGTGAAAAAGTGAAAGATACTTCAGTACTTCAGAGTGTACAACTTAGTTTGCAAGTGGTTGTGTATTATTCATTTTCAGTAATTTCACTCACTCACTATTAATGTTAAAAGTACCAGATTTTTCCAAATAAAGTAAAGAACTAATGTAGGCCTAAGGCGAAAAAGTTACCTGATTATAGGGCTACAGTATAGGTAAACCAGGACACTCTCCTTCAAAAATTTACATTTGCATTATTTTGTATGTGTATAAAACAACAACTCCCCATATATTTTGATGTTGTATATGTATATTCCCTGGCTTGTCAGCACTCATTTTATTTGCTGTTGAAATAAATCAATTAAAAGGTTTTGAAAGTGGGATGTGTTTTGTTTTTCAGTAAGCATTTAATACAGGAATTTGAATCTTTAAAGCTGCAATTTGGTAAGAAATGATTAGTTATCATTAATTCAAGTAAAAGTGTCATTTAGAAGCATATAGGCTCATCTATGGTAGTCATATATGGCACCTCTAATGGTTTTGTGTAACACATTTTGACAAATGTGCTATTAAGCTTCTTATCTTTAAGAATATGTGTCATATACTACCAAAAGAGGTTTCCCTATGATAAGCCAAAAAAAAAAAAAAAAACACTGCAATAAAGTGTTATATGGCACCTCTTATATGTAGCACCATTTGACAAAGGTGCTACATAGCACTAAAAGTGGTTTCCCTATGATTATGAGCCACGAACCACTTTTAGTGCTATTTAGTATCTATCTTTTTTAGAGTGTAATAGTAAATTGAAAAAAATAAAAATAATAATTTAAAATAAATGTAAAAATTCTAAATACTAAGTGTACATAGTTTTAGACACTTTTCCAATATTTCCAATACGAGTAAAATGCAAAAAAAAAAAAGTGTTTTATTTGCACTGTGCTTATAAATAGCGTAATAATAATTAAAAAAAAAAAAAAAAAAAAAAACATCTCTCTGAGCTGATACACATTGCGAAATATCAAAACATGACTTGGTCTCTTCAAAAGCTAAATCCACTGCCCTTACTCTCTACACCACTGTCTGAGTTATTTAACTTGGTTTCTAGGCTATTTGAACTTAATGCAAATAGACACTCTATTTATTTTTATTAACATTTGAGGGGTCAAACAAAAATGTGTTCTCTTTTTGATTGTAACCAGCTTTCATCCACAGTGCTGGTGAAAGTGTCCATCAGTGACATGAAATTGGGTAGTACAAAAGCATGGCTGAAGTAAGAAAACAATTCTCAGTCAAGTGTGAATCATTTGACCTGACATACAGTGTATTCTTCTAAGACTCAGTGTACTTTTTTTAACAGCCGGATATCCATTTTTCTGTCAACACACCACAGAAGAGAATAAAACACAGATGATAGATATTTTTTACAACATCTAATGCTCGCATAATTCATATTCACACACTTTAGAGCTTTCATTCAGCTAGCTTAGCAGAACTCATCCAATAACACCCCCCACAGCTCATGCATATCTGGAACGTAAGAATAAGGACGCTCCCCATCACTGTAATTCTGCTTGTCATTTGTATTATTGTCATCATTATAGTTCTCCTTTATTCAAGCCTGATTTGAAATTCCAATGCTTTTTTTGTCACTGTTTTCCACTCTTTATCTAAACACGCAGCCATTTCCTCAAGGGGTTGGTATTTATAGACCAAGAAATGTACATGGCTTATTTACTGTCATCATATCATCCTAGCTGTCAAGTAGCATCTTTTGCAGACTAAACCTTTCCCATATCTGTGTACTCATAATTGATTCTGTGTTATATCGCCACCAAAATACCGTGGAGATAACCGCGCTGCCGTGTACACTGCTCAAAGGCCCCTGAGAGATCGGAAACACTGTCACATCTTATCGCAACTTTTTGAACAGCGAGGTGAGGGGAGGGAACAGAGTAAAAACAGGGTGCTCCACTGAAACTAGAAATAGCATTGCGTTACCATGGCAAACATTCAAATGAAGCACTCCATAATCAATGAGTGTAAAATGAGGTTTTGTAATGAAATGGATGGAAGCCGTGATATGAGCGAGTATAATTTTTTGACTTTGCACTCAAAAACCGAAAGTATATGTGCGACAAAAATATGGTATGAGTGAAGAAGTTTTGGAATAAAACCTTGAAAAAACTTAATTTAAATATTTTTACTGCACTGAATAAAACCCAACACATCAATTTGACATTTCAATTTCATTTCAATTCTGTTCATCTAGATTTAGCCATTGTGAATGTTTGCATATTACCTTTTTCAGTTTTTGTCAAAAATATGTTTCATCATGCAATGTTTATGTACAGTATGTTGGTTTCAAATACCTGTTCAAATTGTTATTATTATTATTGTTGTTGTTAATCCCTTCAAAATAAAAGTCCAATATAATCATAAAACAGATTATTATTATTATTTTTTTTAATCTTTTTTTTATGATTATCAATTGTGTAGCATACAAATAATAGTATTTATATGAACAAGTTTTTTGTTTGTTTGTTTGTTTGTTTTTGTTTTGTTTTGTTTTAGTTCCCAACTACAGCCGGCATCTTGATAATTTTCTGAAAATTTAATGGCCCGAGAATGTTTTGTTGTACGAATATCTGAACATGTCGATAGATAGATAGATAGATAGATAGATAGATAGATAGATAGATAGATAGATAGATAGATAGATAGATGATAGATAGATTGATTGATTTGATTTATATGCTGTTTAATGGGAAATTTAAAACAATCTTTCTGTTATTCAGGTAAAATAATTTAGATTTATGCATTGACAGAGTATGGCACATTGCTATCCAAAAATGGAAGTCTTCCATGCCCCAGTTCTGCCCCTGTGGGTAAGAAATTAAAAGCAGCTGGAGATGGTCTCTCCTCAGCAGTCACCTACATGACCATGGAGCATCAAATTAGCTTTAAAGTAGGCTGTTTTGCCTCAGTAAATAAGATTAAAGTAGTTAAGATGAACACCAATGTTAAGTAAGACAGGTTTTAACAGGTATAGATGCTCAGCATGAAATAACATCCAGGACATTTGTTCAGTGATGCTCAACTTGTTCTCACTCCCAAGGTGTCAGAAACTGAAGCCTGGTCAAACATCACTGTTAAATACTTCTAGGCGCCGTAGCACTAGAATATATTTGCCGTCAATACGCAGGTAAAGGGCATGGGAATTAAAATCACAAACATGTTCAAAAGTTACAGCTTGAAGAATCTTCATGTCTACTTTGATTGTGAAATGCCATTGGCACCCATGTGTCTTGTGATCGATTGCATTCAGATGTATCTTTTGAATGAGATGTGACTGTGTAAATGGATCAGGATCATTTTTAGTGATTAAAATCTAAGTTTTATTCTGTTCTTCATATAAAGATATTGTATGGCTTCAGAGGACATGGAATGCAACATGAGTTTTTTTTTTTTTTTTTTTTTTTTTTTTTAGTCTTTGCAATAAGTTACTTCAGGCAAAGAATTAAATGCATCTAAATTTGACACATAAGGCAAGTGACTGAAAACAATGGAGTGCCTAGTTTGTCAGTACAGAGATGCCTAGGGGTACCTTTAGCATCTTAATAATGATGCACAGAACGGGTTGTACTACTTTATCAAGGCTTGTATCAGTAGATAAATATTAAATTGTGGGTGTAGTGGTACACATAAAATGACGGTTTATGGTGCTGTTGTAATTTGGGAAGAGATTTTTTAATGCAACATGTTTTAGCCTGTACCGAATATATATTTAAACTGTCCTGAAAATTTTACACCTCAAGTAAATAATCAACTAAAATAAAAATAAAATTTCGCCAGACCGACCTACCTTCAACCTGTTGGTGAAATGTCAGACTTCTCTCTGATGATGTATGCAGTGCTTTTCTTTTAGTGTACATTTACATTACAGCAATTGTACTCAAATATTTTTTTTTCTTTGCATTCTTGAAAAGTTTCACATACAGATAACAACATGGTCAAAACTATCCCAGTTCACACAAATCTGCAGAAACAACTAAAAACAGTAATATGTATGTTACTTTGTAAAGCAAGACCTTCACACATATGCATTTCTAAAGCCTGAAAACACAGTATGCATGCACATGATGTCAGTGTTTTCGGAAATTCACATTTTTCTAGTTTACACAGAGATGATAATAGTATAATAATAAAAAAAAAGAGAAAATGGTACTTTCAAACCCGTTTTCAAAAGTATATGTTTTTAGTCCCCCAAAACGCTGTAGTTGCATAGATTAACAGCCAAAACACATAACATGTTTTATGTTTTGGTAACCCTTTAGATTACAACCCGCAAATAACTAAGTAAGTATACTGAATTTACATGTAGGTATAAGGGAACAATGTATTATGTTTGGGTAATAAGGCGTACCAACCAGATATGAAACCTGCAAAGAACAGTGCAATTAAACTGAAATTTTGTGTATGTTTCGGTAATGATAGTGTTCCTATGTGTAGGTATAATGGAGCAATGTGTTAAGTTGGGTAATAAGGGGGTAGCAACCAGATATACAAATGATTTATATTAGAATTATTTTAAAACATAACAGGTAGGCTACCTATTCAGTAACACTTTATATTACAGCCTGCAATTTACAGCATAAGTAAACAGAATTTACAGCGTAAATTTTCTTTGTAATTATAGTGTACCTGTTCAGTACATCCGTATAGGTATAGAGGAATGATATGTGACAATTTGGGGAATAGAACATTACAAAATTACAAATCATTTATACTGTAAGTATTTTTTTAAACTAAGGGGTACCTATTCTAATATTGCATGGTATGTATGGTCTAAACAACAATCTTATGTTTGGGAGTGATTTAGAAAGACAATATGCTTTTTTTATAATTAGCAGTTCAAGCACGTAGTCCTGAAACCCTATTGTAATTGTAAGGATTTTTAAAAAAAATATTATTTTTCTACGGTAAAACTGATCGTGCAGCCCAAACTGTAAGGCCTAGAGAGCTGAAACTTGGTCAGATCATAGTAGTACTGCTCGCTACTCAGATCCAAAGGCTCACCCCAATCGGCCTAAAGGGGGCGCTACAGGGCAAAAACTTTACATTGTTGCAATCCTTGGGTCAGAACAAACAAAAGCATCTAAGAAATGTGCTCTACGATGTACGTTTTTCCGCAAAATTGAATTATATCAGAAAAAACCTACTTTTGCAAACTAGTCCTAGGTTTTTTGCCTGATCGAAACCAAACCACTGCAGAAATAGTCTCTGGACACTGAATATGAATAACATTATGCAACAGTAACTCGTGCAACAGTACACAAACAATGTTCATTGCTAACGTTAGCCAATAGCTGTAGCTATAACTCTTGAACGGAATGAGATGTCTTCACCAAACTCGGTACACATGTGTATGAGCTCAATCTCTGGTCAAATAAAAAAAAAAAAAAAAAAAATTGTGCAGCTCTACCACTTGGTGGCGCTATAAGATGGGAAAAAAACATAAAAATGACTATAACTTTGCAACCATTGGTCCAATCGACTTGAAAATTGGTATGCAGTGTTGTTGTCCAAAGTGGCACAAGTGTCTATGAGGACATTTGTGTATATCAAAAAACATCAGCAAAATAATTTTAAGCACCTATTAGACAAGGTTAACGGAGGTCGATCGGAACAAAACTCAGTGGACATGTTCCACTCATGGCCCTAAAGGTCTGTAAGAATTTTGAAAGAAATCAGCCACTAGTTGGTGCTAACGAGATTTGTTGGCTCTGTAATCACACATCCACACAATATGCATATCATATGATAAATCCCGTCATAATGAACAAATTTGCCTCAAGAACCATTGCTGTAAATCAAATCGTCCATTAAATATTCACAAATATGGTAAAACATACTTTTGCGAACTAGTCCTAGGTTTTTTGTAGTGATGTAAAAATGAAGCTTTGCGAAGCACCAAGGCTTCCCCTCAACTGTACCGTAAAAAGGTTCATTACTCGAAGCTTTTCAAAATGATGCACACTAACGACATCTTGTGGTCAAAAGGTGGAAATAGCCTTTGTGCTATGAAAATAAAACAAAGAAAGTATTAACGCTATATAAATTAATCTTTTACATGTCAGTCATTGTTTTACACAATATATGAATAAATGAGTGAATAAATTTGTGGAAAAAATAGGAAAGCATATATGAATCAATGATCAAAATAAAAGAAGATTATCAGAATGGTCAGCTGAAGTGATTGTGAAGCGGGAATTAATACAAAATGAACATGCACAAAAGTACACATGTATATATTTATTCGTATATTGATTAATTCTTATCAAAGAAGTGAGTGACACTTCAAACTGCGCAAGTGTTTCGCATTATTTGAAACAGAATTCAAAGCAGTCACATGGTTGTGTGCGAAAATGAAGCTTCGGATGTCACAGATCACGTGGTTTTGGCAAAATGAATCAAGCTCCGGTACAGTGCTTCACTGCTAGATGCTTCGTTTTTTTTTGATACAGGCTTCGAAGCCTCGGTGTCGAACGTCACATCACTAGTTTTTTGCTCATTTAAAAAAGGGCGTGGCCAAATATGCCAAACAGTCTATACAACCTAAACGAAAACTTGAAACTTTATGAAAGTTGGTGAAAGCATGTGTCAGATGACATTTAACAAGAATGCAAAGTTTCCTAGAGATCTGACCATAGGTGGTGCTATAACAGTTAAAAAGGCCTCAAAAACACAATATTTCTATAGAATATGACCTCAAATTGTAGAACATATTCATATATTCACACAAACACTAGATCTTCATATTATATGATAGATTGCCTCCTTCTGAACAACTTTGCCTTTGAGACTAATGCAGTTAATCAAATTGTTCATTATATATTCACAAATATGTTAAATCCCTACTTTTGTGGACTACTCCTAGGTTTCAATCTCGATCAAACTACTGCAGTAATATTCTCTAGACTCTCTAGATCAATAATTATCAAAAAAATAAAAAATAATAATTTTGTCCTTTGGTTATCTATAACAGGGTCATTTAGAAAATGGGTATGGCCAAATATAAATGCCTATGAAACCTAAACAAAAACTCAAAACTTTACGAAACTTGGTGAAAACATGTTATCAGATGACTCTTAACAAGCATGCAAAGCTTTATGGAGATCGGTCTATAGGTGGTGCTATAACAGTTAAAAAGATTTCAATGGTAAATGGCCTCAAATTGCAAAAACAAAAACAAAAAAAATAATAATAATTGCTCATATTCACACTTACACTAGATGTCATATCATATGATAGATCTCCTCATTCTGAACAACTTTGCCTCAAGGATCACTGCTGTCAGTCAAACTGTTATTTAAATATTTGAGTTTAGCCTATTTAAAAAGCCTACTTTTGTGAACTAGTCCTAGGTTTTTAACTCCAAATCAATAAAATCAGTGCAGTACAATTCTCTAGGCTCTCTAGGTCAATAATTATCAAAAAAATGTTGAACATTTACATGTGAATAACTACAAACCGGTCATTTTATAATATGTTCTTTACATAGTGTACCCAAAGGCCTATAAATTCTAAAGGAAAGCCCACAACTTATCAAAACTGTGTAAAATGATGCATAATTTCATTCTAAACAAGCATGCAAAATTTAAGAGATATTGAGCAAAAAATAACACTATAATAGTTATAAAGGTTAAAAGTTATAAAGGTGTTGTATGAGAAATTGCAATTATAACCACTAGATGGCAGCGGAAGACCACTAATGGGCTCATTAAATGTACTAAAACAGTACTGTTCATAGGTTTGCTTATGGATTCATGCTTACACATTATAAAATCACTGTTATAACATTTCAGAAATCACATTGAGTCAAAGTTTTCCATTTTGTTCATTCCAACATGTAAGTTTTTACAGATTATGATTATAGTGAAACCTGAAAATGACACATAGGCCCGGTTTCACATACGGGGCTTAGCTTAAGCCAGGACTAGCCCTTAGTTAAATTAAGATATTTAAGCAGATTTTATAAAAATGCCTTAGAAGAAAACGTTACATCTGTACATCTTGAGACATAACAAGATATGTCAGAGCTGTATTTTTACAATCGAGACATCTCAAACATGCATTTTAGTCTGGGACTAGCCTTAAGCCATGCCTGTGAAACTGGGGGATATACTCTTAAAATGCAATAAGTTTTCTGTCACCTATCATTTATTTCAAATATCTATATCTACAACAAAATGTGTGTGCATGTATGTCTGTGTATGTGTGTGTCTGTGTGTGTGTAAGCATGCTTAATGAGTATTACTATAATAGTTTAACCATTTAATTTCTCTGTGTGTGTGTGTGTGTGAGAGAGAGAGAGAGAGAGGGGGGGGGGGGAGCCTATTCTCCATATTGGATGTGTTTTACTGTCAGCCATACTAGCTTAAAGGCCTTAAAGTGCTTGAACCCCGGTAATCGCTGCTTGCAGCTATATTTTCATATTGGTATTTTATTATAGGCCTAGGTATGTTTTAATCATGGGGTACATATTCTATTATTAAAGGACACATGATGGGGATCACTGAACAACAAAACTGGACATCTAGTGAAATGAGTTCATGAGTTTCTGATATGATTTATAATTTATAATTCATGAGGCTACTTACCTTATGGAAGCTTATTCATCGATCTCAGCTGATTCACACTAGCAACTTCCCAACACCACTATCACCAAATAACTTTACATGATACACTATCAAGGTTCAATGCAGCTTTAAACAAGAGGTTTCACTTTATTTTGATTGTCCCTTTAACACATTCTATTGACTATAAGTAATGTTGCACCTACATTTCTACTAACTCTCATTAGAGTGTTAGTAGTGCATTAGTTGACTGGTAGGGTTAGGGTTAGATTAAGTTGACACGTTCTTGCAAATTTACTTATAGTCAGTAGAATATTTGTTGGGAGACCAACACAATAAGGAGTTAGTAGATATGAAGCAGACAGTCTACTAATACTCTTATGAGAGTTTGATGACATGTAGTTGCAACATTACTTATAGTCAATATAATGTGTTAAAGGGACAATCAAAATAAAGTATTACCAAACAAGCTTACCTCTTTCCAGCTGTTTGCAGAAAAAAAAATACATGATACAACATTTGTTTTTCAGTGGATGTATACTGTGATGTATTTTTATAGCACTTTTTTTTTTTTTTTTAAAGTAGTGGGTTTAATTTGGCCATCAAACAATTAAATTAAAACTAGTGCAATAGTTTCTCTGTAATTACTGTGCAAATATACACTTGTTCTGTGTTTAAGTCCAACTTGTTTCTCCCTTGTTCCATGTAGTTACAGGATAAATACAGCGGTTGTGGACTGTAAATTAAAGTTTTGCTCGTTACCTTCCTTGTTCCATGTAGTTACAGGGTAAATACAACATTTTCGGGCTGTAATTTAAAGTGTTGTGCTTGTTCCCCCTTGTTCCATGTAGTTACAGTGTAAATACAACATTTGAGGGCTACTGTTTATACAGTAGGTCATACATACATAAATAAACATGGTGGACTGTTTTGTTAAATTCAAATTTTGTTTGAAATTTACTATAGGCCTACTGCTGGCTTAAATGAACCCAAAATGTTTTTTTTTAATTAAAACCACACACATCATGACAACACTAATAACACAGGCAACAGATAATAAAAGATTAAAATTTATTACACCAGGTCAGAAAAAAATGCAAAGCAACTCCATACTTATACAGCTTATACAGTTAAACCAAATTATTTTGAAAAGCTTAAGAACAAATTTAAGATTTTGTTCAGTTTGTTCATGTTTTTCACCCAATGACTATTACGGAATGATAAGAACATGAGACGTGCAGGGCTTTATTTATAGACATGGTCAGAAACAAGCATGGGTTGATACACAGCAAACAGACTTAAATGAGTTAAGACAAAGAGTATTCCTAGGACAAGTGTGGGTCTTCGATTGGCGAACAGTATCCAACAGGGCAAGGCAAAGAGAGATAATCCAGGTACACAGCAATAATACAGGCAGGGGCAAACACAATCCGAAACAGGCAAGGCAAGACTATGAAAACTACGACAGGCTCCGTAAAGTAACTATCAGCTAGGGTAGCGATATGTGCTTACAATACTCCGCAGTGAGAGAGAGGAAGGCCAAGTGTGGGTCTTCGATTGGCGAACAGTATCCAACAGGGCAAGGCAAAGAGAGATAATCCAGGTACACAGCAATAATCCAGGCAGGGGCAAACACAATCCGAAACAGGCAAGGCAAGACTATGAAAACTACGACAGGCTCCGTAAAGTAACTATCAGCTAGGGTAGCGATATGTGCTTACAATACTCCGCAGTGAGAGAGAGGAAGGCCAAGTGTGGGTCTTCGATTGGCGAACAGTATCCAACAGGGCAAGGCAAAGAGAGATAATCCAGGTACACAGCAATAATCCAGGCAGGGGCAAACACAATCCGAAACAGGCAAGGCAAGACTATGAAAACTACGACAGGCTCCGTAAAGTAACTATCAGCTAGGGTAGCGATATGTGCTTACAATACTCCGCAGTGAGAGAGAGGAAGGCCATGGCTGCATCCGAAAACTGAAAAATGCTGCCTTCGGAGGCAGCATTCCAAGGTAGGAAGGCATCAAGGCACGTCCGGATCCAAAGTTAGCTTCACATCCACTTCCTTCATCTGATCGATTTTTGAAGGCAGCATAGATGTATCCTTCGCTGCCTTTGATATCCCACAATCCTGTGCATTCCATTCCGAGATTGTTGAGCTAAAAAAATAAAGATGGCAGTTGGAAGTTGCATTTGGTGGTTAGTTTGTGTGTAAATGTATATTTCTGATTAACTTTTTGCACGTTTGATGTTATTTCTAGCAAAAAATAACGTTAATGCTTTATTTCGATGGTCCCTTTTGGACATTCAGTTGACACTAACACCCGTTTCACATCACAAGTGTGAGCGGCGCGTGAGCAGCGCGTCAGCGTAACTACAGCGTCGCTGCAGCTGCAAACTCGCGAGAGTATTCACACCGGAAGCGTTTGTAGAGCGTGGCGGCTGCAGCGGCTCCAAAAGCAAGGTAAGCATTTCATTACAAAGACAACTATACATTTGTTTGTACAAATTGGTCATTGATAAACTTGAAAGTTTGCATAACATGGGTGGTGCACAACATTCGCATATAAATGGTAAACAACAAACACAACCAAGAAAACCGCTTCGATCGTTTCGTTTCAGACTTCTGTATAGAATGTGTTGTTTTTCGACTCGAAGGTGGACAAATTTCAAACAATGGGTAAGTTCTCTCATACTTTTTGTTGTTGTTTGTTTTTGGAATATTCATTATGTATATTTAACTGGAATAATATTTGTAATTTTCTGACAATTAAGCTACTGCAATGTAGGTCTATACTTTCTATTCATAATATGAGTGTAATTACTACTTTTTTTTTTAAATACTTTTTTTTTTTTTTTAATACCCCTTCTGAAAAAAAAAAAAAACAAACAAAAAAACAGCTAAAACCAGCCTAAGCTGGTGTGGTCATAACCACTCTAAAACCAGCCTTCACACTAGCTATGACCAAGCTGGAAGCCCAGTTAAAACCATCCAACCGGCTTAGGTTTTTTATTTGTTTGTTTTTTTTCTCTATAGTGCCTGTTGTAGACAGAAGAAGAGTCACTACACTTTACCTTTTGCTGAAAAATTTGCATAAAAGGAGGCGGTGAAGAATATGGGTGCATCCTATCAACCAGCGCAGGAGACAGTACTTTCTGTCATTGGACCCGAGCTGGCAAGACAGTCTACAAATTACCGAGCAGCCATCGAACCCATAACAGACACACTGGGTGATTTGTTTGGCATCAAATTATGTGGTTGTGGTTTATTTACAAACAGTACATATGTCAGCATATTGTAATAATAAAATATAATACATTTTAAGATGTCCTTTTAAATGTAAATTAATGAAAATGACGTAGACAAGTTTTTTTTTTTTTCCACCAAATATCTTTAAGTTGTAATAACAAGGCAAGGCAATACAAGTAACTATAAACACAGTCGTATTAGTATCAAGCAATTACAATGTGTTACATTACAGTCACAAATGTTAGGTTTACAACAAAGTAGTGAAACTGAAAAACTGCTCTGACACAGACTGAAATGTTGGAAAGCAAAGTAAATGTGATAAAAATGATGATATACTGGCGAAGAAGGGTCTTCCATAGATGAACTATGTTGTTGGCCAGACCTTGTAGAAGAAGGTGTTGATTGGGCTAGGTAATGTGTGAGCAGTTGCTGAGTGTGGCTTTGATGGCAAGGGAGGGTTGGTTGGTACTGATGAAATCCTGAACTGTGTGGTTGCTGACTGCTTGTGAATGGTTGGGTTGTAGTGTGACTTTGCTGCATGTTTTGTTCTTCCTCTTCTTCTAGATCTGACAGGTAAGTCAGTATATAAACCTGTGCCTTTGTCTGGTTCCGGGGAGATAGTCGTGCAAGTTTAGGTACTAAGCTGAGAGTGAAATAGTACATTTCGTCTCCTTTTTTTTTGGAATATATGGTGCAGGTGTTGTAGCTGGTTGTGTTAAAATTTCCAAAAAGCTGTTGCTCTGTTGCCGTTGGATCATTTGATCTTCTCTTCTTCTGTCTTGTTGTCTGAGTCTCACTAATTAGAGCTTGCACTCTGGGATGGGGTGTGGGAGTGTTTGACCTCTGACTGGCCGGTGGTGGTGTGGATGTGTCAGATCTTAAAATTGTAGAGGGTGTTGGGTTTGTAGATCTCTGTTGAGGTGGCACTGGAGAACTTGGCCTTGATAGTTCTGCTAATTCTAGCGCCACATCATCTTCTGCAATACTCATGTCTACTGGTACATCTTCCAAGTGTGCCTGGAACTACAACAGATAATAATAGAAACATATTTATGTACATAGTTTATGAATATTTGAAAATTATTTTATTAACAATACCTTGTTCTGTAACAACTTTGATTACTTGATGTGTCCAATTAACAATTCACAACATATTTACATATTCATAACATATTTCACAACATCAATGTAAAATACTAACCTTCTGGCCTGCATATGTCACGGTGCACACAGCAGGGAGGAAGGAGGAACGAGGAACGAGGAACACGGACACGAGATAAACTTCAAAATAACAGTCTTTAATCAGGACATCAAGGCAGGGCAAGACAAGGCAAGGCAGACACGGACAGGAACACCGGGGAATAACGAGTAGACCAGACCAAATCTAACTAAACAGGCAGGAACTAAATACACATGACAATAACTGATAATAAGACTAAACACGGCTGGACAACACTTAACTAATAATCACACTTAACAAGGACAGGAACAAGACCAAATATGGACACAAGGGGCGGGAACACATGACACGCACGACAGAGGACGTAACAGCATATGGGGAAGCAGAAAGGACATCACTTGTTCATATTTCCATTCTCTGCTGCTTCCACCAGCAGAGCAACTAGGAAGATTTTTTTGTTTCCTGTTTCTTGCAAAGGCATCCCTTAGCACCTTCCACCTCCTTTTACACTCATTTACTGTGGGGGAAAAAACATGCATTTTAATAACGGTGTACTTTTTTTCTGTTTGTCTTTTTGTTTTTGTCAGATTCCTAGGGACTGGGGAAAGCTTCTCAAGCCTTTCCCTACAATATCGTCTTGGGACAAGCACTGTTTCTGGGACTGTGCATACAACGTGCAGAACAATTGAGAGCCAAATGTTGGCAATGCAGTTTCCAAAGCCAGCAGAAGACATGTGGAAAGTCATCGCTGGGAAATTTTGGTCTAAATGGAACTTTCCAAACTGCATCGGTGCCATCGATGGCAAACATGTAAACATAGTGGCACCTGCACATTCAGGGAGTATGTTCTTTAACTACAAGAAGACATTCTATATTGTTCTGCTTGCTTTAGTAGATACCGACTACAAATTTACATTCATTCAAGTTGGAGACTTTGGCCGAGCCAGTGATGGTGGGGTTTTTCAAAACTCAACTCTCAGAAGAGGCATGGAGGCAAAAGATTTGTCTGTGCCAGCAGATAACCCTTTACCAGGATCTGGTGTTCATGGTCCCATGCCGTGTACCGTGGTTGCAGATGCAGCGTTCCCCTTGAAGACCTACAGTACATGATGCGTCCATTTCCAGGGAGCAACATTCCAAGATGGAGGCGCATTTTCAATTATAGGCCATCTCGAGCCAGGATGGTAGTTGAGTGTGCTTTTGGGATTCTTTCAGCAAGATGGAGAGTATTCCACACCACTAGCATAGGCAGAAATGTTTAAGTGGGTGGGCCTACATAAAACTGGGTGAGCCAGGTGTGTATATGAAAACTGCATGTCAAATTGCCAACAAAAAATACAGCACCGTTTTTGTTTCGTTTTTTATGAAGCTAATTTATAAAAACGTTTGGAGCACTTTTTGTTCGTTAAATGTAATTTTTTTTTTTTTTTTTTTGTAAGTAACGACCAAGCGGCCAGCGGCAGACAGTGATCAATTTAGCCTTCTCAAATCATCACGACTTGCTTAAAATACAATCTATATATATAATCAGTTCAATCATATCACAGTGTTTAAATGTTTGAACTATATAAATGTGCGCTAGGTGCATATCTAATCGTTTGTGTGAAGAGTGGAAGCTGAAGCGCACTTTGCAGGACATGGAGGCTCCAGAGTGGTCACTTGCATTTTGTTTTTGATAGTGGAAACAACTTAAATATGCCATATTTTTTGCTTATAAAAGGTAAGAGTAATACATCATTCGGAACTGTAGGTCTACTGGTCTACTGTTATTTGTGTGCATTCACAATGTCAACAAAAGGTTGTGCTTTTATTAAAATAAATAGGAAAACAGATGCGCTTGCCGTCTCGTCTTGAATAGGAGCGCTTCACAATGATGAACCGAGACTCAATGAATTGAGTCTCAAATATGATACATATATCTATAGAAAGCTTTAAATTACTACTTTAAAACGAAATAATTCAAATTGAAAACAAAAACTCTTTCATTATGTAATCCGTAAAGATGCATTTCTCTCTAAAAGCAAGTCCAATGAGGAGATGACGAGTCATTTTTCATCACCGTCTAAAATATAAAAATAAGAAAAACCCTAAAACAGGCCCGATTATATTTTTTTCTGATATTTATGTTGCTCTGCTCTGAATTCCTTAGAATTTCCTTAAAATTTAAATTATTTTCTGCAACGTAATTTTGTCTGATGTGATAATTATTCATTAGCCTATTTTTAATCCATGCAGCAAAACAGCTTTAAAAATTACTTTATTGCATTCCAGATGATTTTAAAGAACTTTTCACTTTTATGGGTAGCTTGAATGTAAAACATTGTCATGAATTCGTTATAGTCCCATTTGTAAAATAGGCTACAAATTAATTGTTGTAATCTAACCCGATCTCATGAAAGTGCGTGTAGCACGATTTTCTCTTTCTATTTGACGCAATGTTTATAAGCAGAAATTGACTTTGGCATGCAAAAGACTGATATATTCATTATTAATGGCATGGCTGGTTCAGTCAACAGAAATACGGGACAAACGGGCCTATAATTTACTGCTGAAATGCTTGCGGGGAAAATCTCAGGACAGTCTGTGCGCTCATGGTACGCACAGTGCGTCCTGCCGTACACCTGCAGGCGCCACTGGGTGGGACTAACAGAAACGGACGAATCATCATTTTGACAAGCATATGATGATATGCACTTATAGCAAGAGGGAAAACGACCTGTAATTGACCATGAAAACAAGCGTTTAATATTGTTAATAAATAAAGTTACAGTGAAATAGGACGTTTATTAGTATTGTTTAAAAAATTACATTCATTTGGAAAATTACAAAGTTCTCATTGGGTGGGCCACAGATGAAAGTGGGTGGGCCTGGGCCCACCCAGGCCCACCCGTAGCTACGCGACTGCTCCACACAAGACTGAATATGAAGCCAGAAAATGCGGATTCCGTGGTAATGGCAACATGTATCTTGCATAATTACCTCATGACCCCATCTCAGAACCAAACATGGCTAGATGAGGCTGAAGAGAGAGGAAATGTGCTGCCAGGGGTCAGGAACATGGGTGGAAACAGGGGGAGTAGAGAAGCGTATGACGTGCGTGAAAGGTTTTGCACATTTTTCTGTTCCCCGGAAGGCAGAGTTGCATGGCAGGACCAAATGGTTTAGGGAATACTACGATAAGAAAATATAGAGTGCTTTACAGATAAAAAAAATCTTTTAATTTCATAAGTATAAACATGTTTGTTTAATGTATACTACAGTACATGTTGATATAGACATATGAAGAACATTTTTCGACTTCAGTTAAATTTGTCCATTTAATATTACACCACGGCGTTGAGAAGAAGGACAACTACCATTTATGATGTTTTGTACAAAAAAGACTGCTAAGTGACTGAGTTACATACAATAATCAATACATTGTTATACATATTTTAAAAATACAGCAAATGATTTAGAAATTTAGTAGCCTAGTCTGCTTTTCTCTATGGAACTGATTACAGTTAAAAATGAAATTGATAACTTACCATCTGAAGAAACTGCAGAAGCAACTTCAACCCAGGCATTTTCCTTCGAAGATAAGTCTTTGTAATTAATTTGTTAACATGGGCGCCGAAAAAAATATGCGCTGCTCACGCTTGCAGTGTGAAACGGGCGTAAGTAATGTTGCAACTACATGTCAACAAACTCTCATAAGAGTATTAGTAGACTGTCTGCTTCATATCTACTAACTCATTATTGTGTTGGTCTCCCAACAGATATTCTACTGACTATAAGTAACTTTGCAAGAACGTGTCAACTTAATCTAACCCTAACCCTACCAGTCAACTAATACACTACTAACACTCTAATGAGAGTTAGTGGAAATGTAGGTGCAACATTACTTATAGTCAATAGAATGTGTTAAAGGGACCATCAAAATAAAGTGAAACCGAAATAACTATTATGGTAATTAAACATTTGTATAGTTATCACCAAAACTCGTTCTATTTTGTTGTAGATCGTTAAACCGTTACGCTGCCTCAGAAGCCTGTCCGAAATCAGTTTCATGAGGTGCATTAACGCTGCCTGCAAAGTCATTGTCTCATGAGGCAGTGAGGCAGCTGCCTAAGTTTTCGTATGCAGCCCATGGCTTATGTAAGGTGTGTGACTGGCTTCAGCTGAGTGTGTATAACGAGTGCAATTGATTGTGGGAATTGAAGTCGAGTGTAAGTGTAACAGTCTGTGCAGTGTGAGAGTCAATATGATGGAAGAGCAACCTCTTGTGGTGAATGAACAGAAGTTCATAAACCGGATTTGTGACAATGACGAAGTAAAACTAGCTATTATGGCCAAACCATCACACCAATAAACACAGGCTGAAAGCCTGTAATAAACACTGAAAGTCAAGATTAAACTACTCAAGATTAAAATAGCAAACTGACAGGATTTTATTGTCTTTCATTTTACCATTCTGATCCACATCCTCAAGCACCATTTTGACTAGTTCAGTTCCTGGCTTTATTGCTCATCAATCACCACTCAATGTTGTGAGAATATACTCGGACAAAACCCTCCAGTTTTAAAAGAACACATTCCAGTCAGTTTCAAAAATCTCTCTCCTCTTTGCTTAGATTAGTTTTCTTGTATTTTCGACACATATTCCTGTCATGACCACTGCAAACACCGACTCGATCGCCTCAAACACCATTCCAGCTGTTTCCAGTTCACACTCACCACATTCACTGATCCAGTTTTAAAGGAACACACTCCAGATAGTTTCAAAGTTGTCCCTCATCTGTGCTTCAATTAGTTTTCTCCTATTTTCCATACATGTTCCCATCTTAAGCACTGCAGACACGGATTTTGTCGCATACAGAACCGTTTGCATTTGAACTCGTGTGGCTTGCTGCATGCTCTCTTTCACGTTCTCCACATTCCTAACTCAGAACCGTTGGGTTACTTATTACTGATATCAACCCAAATTGGGTCAAATCAAGCCATCTTCCTAACCCCACAGTCTCAACCGAGTGTTTGGATTGAAACAATTACTAGCCAGTTTTATGTGTAGGCTATAAAAAAAAAAAATAAAAAAAAAAGTACAGTGTATGTTTTTGCTAAATTGCTAGCAAATAAAAGATTGTAGGACATACATGCCACATAATATTAGAGTATGTACCCCTTAGTTTCAAAATACTTACAGTAGAAATAATTTGTAATTTTACAGGTTATTACCCCTTTATTTTTTTTTAAATCACTTTATTTTTATTGTTGTGATTTTTATTATTTTTAATTTCTTATTATTTTTACTATTTCACTTCCTTTTATGTAAAGCACTTTGAATTACCATTGTGTATGAAATGTGCTATATAAATAAACTTGCCTTGCCTTGCCTTTATTCCCCAAAATTAGCATATTATTCCCTTAAATTATACCTACAGGGAGGTACTGAATAGGTACACTATAATCAGGGCTCGAATTGAGGGTTGAATCCCCCGGTTGAAAAAAAAATGACAAAAAGCATCCCCTCTGTAAAACCACCATCCCCTTTAGATTAATAACGTGTATTTTGTAAAACTTATGCAAATGTAAAAAATCTCTATGTATTCACAAACTAAATAACGGCGATTGGCCAATTAGAACTGGGTACTGTAACAAGCTGCGCACAAACGGAAGAAAGTTTTCCTCATCTTTTGTGCAAAATGGCACAAGCACAACTTTTGATGTTCTTTAAAAAGAAGACAACTGAAGGTATGATTTTTCCTTGATTCGAATCGAGTGAACCAGTGATTCAACGGTCCATTCAGATGGACTCACTTGGTTCGTTTCTAATTGAATCAGTCAGTTTGAACGAATCGTTTGATTTGAATGATTCAACAAATAATTTATTAAAACAAGGACTTGCTGCCACATACTGGCGGTTTTATTGTCATCATTATTTATCCATGACAGGCCTAAACCAGTCAAGGTGCCAGCCCAAAAACACATTCAGCAAAATATTGTTTATCTATCAGTATAGACCAAAATTCCTCCATTTCAGGCCCCAGAAGGAAAAAAAGCTTATAAATAATAATTCATATAATAAGCCTAATTTTTCATAAAAAATAAAAATTGACCACACCATCCCCCCTAAATATTTTTTTTACAATTCAACCTCTGACTATAATTACAAAAAAAGTTACGCTGTAAATTATGTTTACTTATGTAGTGTTACGGGGCGGACGAGACGTGAGACGTGCGGATCCATATGCAAGCTTTTATTGATAAGAGACGTGGTCATAACACGCAGGGTCACACAATGGCAAATATGAATATCATAGGCAATGCAAAGAGTCATCTAAAACGGGCGTGGGTCAGACAACAGTGAACAGTATCCAAAGGGGCTAGACAAGAGAGGTAATCCAAAACGTAAGCAATAGTCCAGGCAGGGGAAATCACAATCCGAAACAGGCAAAGCAAGGCAAGACTAGGAAAACTAACAGGGCTCTGTAGAGTAGCTAAAAACTAGAACAGTGATAAATGCATACTATACTCGGCGATGACAGAGAGGAAGTCCAAGGCTTATAAAGCGTGTCTGATGGGATCAGCTGTGTAATCATTGCAATGAGGGATTGGTGACAGCTGTGATCAGTACAATGGATGATGGGGGTTGTTGGGAATTGTTGTCTGGTGAAATGCAACAGTAGTGTAGTGCAGTGCAAGAGTCCATGTGATGAACAGGTGACCTCTGGTGGTGAGTGAACGGAAGTGCATGGACAGGATTCGTGACACGTAGTATGTTGCGGGCTGTAATCTAAAGTGTTACCAATGTTTTAAGTTGAAAACTGTAAAGTGCAAACACCCTCTTAGTCTGCTTAAAACCTGCTCTTGCAAGCTCGTAATCAGATCTGCATCAATATTTGTGTGCAATGCACACATATCAAAATTCAATCAATAAACTTATGTTTCATTGTGACTTTAAAGCTTACAAAAAATGTAAACTCAGAAACTAGACAACAAAGAACACAGGAAACAAAATTAAGACTGCTGACAGAACATCTATAAAGGAACAATGAACACAGGAAACACAAGGGCTTATATACACAGGGGTTAACAAGACTTTTGACTACTCTTTTATGAGTACTGTGACTTCGGACATACTTCTTTTGTCACATACTGTTTTTCACCTGATATATAGTAGGAAAGTATGCAATTTTGTATGCAGCCAATCTGTGCACTTCAACATAATGTGTAGGCTGATATATTCTACATACTTGTGTCCAACCTAAAGTGAATTTTAATTAATTAGCAAAATAAATTTTAACCCAGCAGAATTTCATGACAAGCAAATCCTTTCCTAGAATATCATGTAAAAGCTCCTCCCAAGTGCACAGGGGAAGCCCATTAGCCTTTTCCTAAACAAACTGAGCTAACGAGGAAATGAAGTCTTCATTAATTCACTCAGAGGACCTGGCAAATGAAGAACAGAAAAACAGTTTCAGTCTCCAACTGGCTCAAAGGTTCATTTAAAGATACAGAGAGAGGCAAAGAGCACCTAATCTAGTGTTTTGATACACCTGGATTCAAGCCAGATGTTGCTGAGGTTTGTGGGATTTAATCTTTATGCAAATAACTGAGAGAAATAGATTGTGTGACAGCAGAAGTTTGAGCCATATGCAGGAGACACACAGAGGCAATTAAGTGCATTGGGTTCATCAATAATGCCACAGGCTACCATGCACGCCATCAGCCATGTCTTAATGAGTGGCATGTGGGCAGCAGTCGAGGTGTTACCCCTTGGATGACTTTGACACATCAGCCCTCCAGTCCTGCAGGAGGGCCCACACTTCACAAATGACCCAATACATGGTGCTAACCTTGTCTTTTCATATCACCTCTACCACATGCTTTATGAGACTTCTCACTATTTATTATTATGCTACATAATTAAAGAAGTATCATTCACTGCTATACAGGGATAGTTCACTCAAATGAAAAAAAACAAAAAACAAATAGCATAATTTATGCACCTCTATATTGTTCCAAACCTGTATGAATGTCTTTCTTTTGATAAACACAAAATAATATATTATGAAGAATGTTGTTAACCAAAAAGTTAGGTCCATATATATTTGGACACTGACACAATTTTCATAATTGTGGCTCTGTATGCCACCAGAATTGAAATAAAATAAAACAGTCAAGATGAAATTGAAACGAATGACTTCCTTAAAGGAACACTCCACTTTTTTTGGAAATAGGCTCATTCTCCAACTCCCCCAGAGTTAATAAGTTGAGTTTTATCGTTTTTGAATCCATTCAGCCGATCTCCGGGTCTGGCGATAGCACTTTTAGCATAGCTTAGCATAGATCATTGAATCCGATTAGACCAGTAGCATCGCGTTCAAAAATGATCAAAGAGTTTTGATAGTTTTCCTATTTAAAACTTGACTCTTCTGTAGTTATATCGTGTACTAAGACCGGCAGAAAATGAAAAGTTGCGATTTTCTAGTCCGATTTGGCTAGGAACTATACTCTCATTCCTGCGTAATAATCAAGGAACTTTGCTGCCGTACCATGGCCGCAGCAGGCGCAGTGATATTACGCAGCACCTGAAAGTAGTCCCCAGCTAGATAACTAGTTATAATATAGCCGGGGACTACTTTCAGGCGCTGCGTAATATCACTGCGCCTGCTGCCGCAGCAAAGTTCCTTGATTATTACGCCGGACTGGGAGTATAGTTCCTAATCATATCGGACTAGAAAATCGCAACTTTTAATTTTCCGCCGGTCTTAGTACACGATATAACTACAGAAGAGTCAAGTTTTAAATAGGAAAAATATTGAAACTCTTTGGTCATTTTTGAACGCGATGCTACTGGTCTAATCGGATTCAATGATCTATGCTAAGCTATGCTAAAAGTGCTATCGCCAGATCCAGAGATCAGCTGAATAGATTCCAAAACGGTAAAACTCAACTTATTAACTCTGGGGAAGTTGGAGAATGAGCCTATTTCCAAAAAAAGTGGAGTGTTCCTTTAAATCTGGAACTCATGCACTTCACCAGAGACTGGGTTTCCTCCTTTGTGATGCTTTGCCAGTCCTTTACTGCAGCTGACTTCAGTTATTGTTTGTTTGGGGGTCTTTCTGCCTTTAGTTTTATCTTCAGCAAGTGAAATGAATGCTCAATAGTGTTGCGATCAGGAGACTGACTTAGCCATTGCAGAATAATCCACTTTTTTTTATTTTATTTTATTTTATCTTCAAAACTCCTGGGTTGCTTTTGCAGTGTGTTGGGTCATTGTCCAATTGTACTATGAAGCGCCGTCCAATCAACTTTGGACGAATCTGCATTTGGCTGAATCTGGGCAGACAGTATATCCCTACACACTTCAGAATTAATCCGGCTGCTTCTGTCTTCTGTCATGTCATCAATAAAGATCAGTAACCCAAAAATTGTAGGCTTGTAGGTTTTTGTTTAATTTTTATCAGCAACATAAAGAGGGAGAGGACTGACTGTATAGACTCTTGGAAGGGTTTTGACAGTGCTTTTTCAATTAAACACACATTTAAATAGTCAAGTCTCAATCTTTGACATTGCACATGCAAAACAGTGCCAGTGAACTATAATGAAAGACTAGTCTGTGAAAAAGTTGTTTGGAGGTAGACAAAAACAAATTGCCTTAGACAACCTGTCACAATACTGTTGTGGAATAGTGCTGTCATCATCTAATTATACTGAAAATAAGTTAGCCTACTGCATTACGAACAATCCACACAGAGCATGTACACCTCCGTTTCCTGCCTTGAATGTGAAATTGAACAATCTGTAGTCTGTAGGTTTCCAAACCCTTATGCAAAGAAAACATATGTTCTTAATAATCAACAATGTCAAATAATGTATACTGAAAATATTCACATATATTCACAAAATATTCATATAAAAAATAAATAATATATATATATATATATATATATATATATATATATATATATATATATATATATATATATTGCATTATATCTTCTAGTATTGTAATTATTCACTGCCCTGAGACTATAAAGAAGCTCAAAATGCAGCCTTTTAATCACAATTGTATGAGAGTTCTTGTATTCCAGGAAGCATGGTTAAAGAACGTGTCGACACATATACCCTGAACTCTTGGTTGATTAACCCAAACCTTGCTTACTTGAGTTATGCTGATTCCAAAAACACATCCGGAGTAAGTTCAGTCAACTTGGAGCATGTTCACGGTTAACATTCAAGACATCCTCAATCGACGAGTCAAAAGCACGCCACTCTGCTTTCTTCTTTTTTTAGTTCAATGTCCGTTTACATAATATTGTATATTGTATAACTATAATTTAGTAATATATAATATTGTGCACCTGTCGCACCCACTGGAGTCTCATCAGTAGGTCACACATGCACTGATAGCTCTGCTCTGAAATAAACTTACTATGAAACATAACCTACTCCAGAGCAGGAAAGTTACCTCTTTTTGAACCGAATTCTGAGTTTCCTTAAACATACCCGGTTATGTCACATAACCTGCTTTCTGGAATACCCTTCAGGAAAAAGAAAACAGATAAACAAGGGAATCCAGGAACAGGCAGGAGGTTAAAATCCACAGAAACCAGAACTCAGAAATGCAGTGCTAACTAAGTTCTGTGGAAACACAAAGCTTATATAGGCAAACTTCGAAAAGCAAACCAGTCACAGGTGGAGGTAATCAGGCCACAAAGAGGATTCTAAGAAATGTAGTTCCTGGAGAAAATAAAGAACAGGAAGAGTGCCCTCTGATGAAGATAATAAGGCACTCCAGCTAGTGGGTGTAGCAAGTATACATAAGAATGTGTTTTTGAACATAATAACTTGTCCTGTGTGATGGAATTCTCATGCATTATGTACGGTCTGGTCTCAGAAAGTGTGGTTTGGTGGTTTTGCGTCACATGCTGTGGCATTTGAGGCTGGAGTGACTGCGTAATCACAAAAAAAAAAACATGAAGGTAGAAGATGGAATTGTGTAGATGGTATTACTTATTATTGTATTTACATGCAGGTCATGGGGCATGACTAATTACATCATTATTAATTAATATTTGTATAATTAATCACACTAATTTAGGTTGGTTAAACCTAACCAAGTGTAGGAGTTGCGGGTTCTTGGAAGCGTTTATGAGCAGAATGTCAGATGTTTTAAAACATCTCTGGGTGATTAGGCCAGTTGTTTTTCATTTTCTTTCCTTTACTTTCTCCATTCTGAAAACATGCAAATACTTCTACATTTTCAGATACACTTACAGCGCTGATATCAGGTATTCTCTTAATTCACTGCCCTCTTAAAAGCCCCCTTGCAGTGAAGAGACACAATTATAGAGATGATTCACATTTATACACCTTGTTAGATAAATGTGATTCATGTAAATCCATCCTTATAAATAATTCATGGAAAAACATGCACTATGGGAGGTCAGGCTTTTAATTAGATTCAGAGGTATTTATCAAAGGCAGATCATTAAGCGCAGGTGATGCCGTGTGTTTAATGTGTGTCTTCAGCAGGATTAGCAGAAAGACGAGTATTACGTTTATCTTCATAAACGTCTGTGATAACATCAAAGCCCAATATTCTCATCTCAGAAATATCCTGCAGACAATATTAACACTCTTTGTCCACTCCATTTAAACGATTAGTACATTTGGGACACATCCATATAAACCTAATTGATAACATCTGGCTGAAAAGATGTCTTTCACTGCCCATCATGAAAATATGATGTATACTTATGGATGATATGGACAACATTATTATTAGTATTGGCTATAGTCAAAATTGTCCCCTATCATCACGTTTACCTTCATATAATTCCAAATGCTCTTCAAGCTTTTCAAATGCTGTTCATTTTTACTGTTCATGTTTTAAATTTTAATAACTTCATAAACTTAATTTCAATTTAATTCAATTTAAACTAACTAAAATTGAAATTAATATTCATATTTCAGTTCACTGCACATCACATGAATATAGTAACACAATGGGTCCAGAGTGATGATTATATAGTATATAAAGTATGCTACTACAATAATTATATTATGTTAGTGTCATGTTGTTTTATTTGTTTTATTTACTTATTACATGTATTTTTAAAATAATTTTAGGCCTCAAAAGGCCATATCATTGCATTGTGGTTGAACACTGCCATCTAAAGATAGTCTGCAATCAAGACCAGTGATTCAGGAAGCAGCTTCACTGAGCAAATATAAAGATTGATTTGGTAAAAGCCTATACACAGCCATTACTCACTTAATCAGTCATTGGAATGAATAAAATACTGATGAGCAAACTAATGACGTTTAGGATTCACATAAAAATGCAATTAGATAATATATCGTTTCAAACTTTTCAACACAGAAATCCCAAGTAGTACACCTTAAAACCAAACCTGTATGCTGTTCATGTTTCAAAGGGAAACAAAAGGAGAATTTGTTCATGCAGCTCATGTAATGACATTTCATAATTGCCATTTTATCCAAAGTTTTGGATAAAATAATCTTAAAACGTTCAAGCCATATGATTACCAGGAACATGGTGAAATTTAAGTAGTTTATGTTGATGCGATGTCTTCAGTTACAGCACATGAGAACCAATAATAGTGTTTGATCAAATCTGGTGCTAGTTTAAAACTGAATGCAAAAATATCATGAGTGTTGGGGGGGGGGGGGGGGTATTATTATTATTATTATTATTATTATTATTATTATTGGATGAATTATTACTTTTAGACTACAGTTTTAATTGAATATCTGAAATATTCCAATCAATATACTGTTTACACAGTGATGGATTGATCATCTGTCCAGAGTGTTTCCCTGCCTACAGCCTGATGTTGTGATAGACTCCAGCATCTTTATGACCTATATACAGTGGTGTGAAAAAGTATTTGCCCCTGTATTTTTTTTTCCTTATTTGTCACACTTGAATGATTCAGATCATAAAACAACTTTTAATATTACACAGAGATAACCAGAGTAAATACAAAATGTAGTTTTGAAATAATGATTTCATTTATTAAGGGAAAAAAGCTGTCCAGACCTGCTTGGCACTATGTGAAAAACTATATACAGTGGTGTGAAAAAGTGTTTGCCCCCTTCCTGGTTTTTTATTGTTGTTGTTGTTGTTGTTGTTTTTTTTGGGGCATTTTTTGCATATTTGTCACACTTGAATGAATCAGATCATCAAACAAATTTTAATATTACACAAAGACAACCTGAGTAAATACAAAATGTAATTTTGAAATTAGGGATGTGCCCGAATACCTTATTCGGAAAGGCACGGATAATAGCTTCAAAACGAATAACGAATTTATCCGAATAACAGAAAAAAATATTCAGCAGACACAATCAC
Source organism: Acrossocheilus fasciatus (assembly GCA_036784905.1). Lineage (NCBI taxonomy): Eukaryota > Metazoa > Chordata > Actinopteri > Cypriniformes > Cyprinidae > Acrossocheilus > Acrossocheilus fasciatus. Next base: position 4,559,341 of record CM071953.1, read on the forward strand.
ATGTTTGCTGGAACAGCACTACATTTGTGAGTTCTGCGGTTGTTAAGATTTGTGCAATAATAGTGGCTAGTACTACTTTGAATGCATTTGACACAGTTTTGTACAGATAATATCATGGTGATCATTGCGTTTGTGTAACGAATGTGGTCTCCTCAGCAATAAACTATCCGCACGCTTTTTTGATTGCTGCCTGTCAGTGCCGGCGAAGCAGTGTTGCCAGATGTTGCTACAAAAAAACACAACCAATCCCCTGAAAAATGCACCAAAATAAGTTTAAATCTTGTATTTTGCAAATAGGATACAGAATCTCTAACCTCAACCTTCATCTTCCCACTTTATTAATGCCCTAATTACATTATTAACGCTGTTACATTAAAGTCGGCATGAAACAAGTTACGATTGTCTTTTCTTCTCTACTGTGACGTATATCCGAGTGAAACAGCATCTGAAATGAGATTGAGGGACTTGATTTCATGCTTCGGGAATTGATTGGATCGTTAGAAGTTGGGGCTTTACTAACAAAATGGAGGCAGATCTGAAATGCTAGTTTGCAGATTTTGGTGGGAGATTTCTCGCCACTTGATTCACCGCCGACACCCAAGCATGAATAAATGTATTTTTTTAGGGATGATGACCACGATCAACTGCACAAAACATCATGACTGAGCGCGTCCTCCATCAGGTTAAGTCATATATTCATGAAACAAATTAGTTTGCGATGTCCTAAGAGTAATGTTGTTGTAATATCTTTTCAGCGTTTAAGGGTAATGTACACTGTAAAAAAAAAAAAAAAAAAGTTGGGCAAACTTAAAAGTTTAAGGGAACCAGCTTCAGCAGATTTTTGAGTTTTCTCAATTCCTTGTTTTAAGTTTATACAACAAAAAGTTGGGAAATTTCCTAAAGAAATAAGTTGAGAAAACTCAAAAATCTTCTGAAGCTGGTTGCCTTAAACTTTTAAATTGGCTCAACTTTTATTTATTTATTTTTTTTACAGTGTACTCCCTCATGACTGGTGTCAGTGCTATAAAGTGAAGCATCAGCTTTAGCTTTTCCCCTGTCACCCTGTCATTTATCCCAGCATTTACCCCTTACGTTAATAGCTCCACTCTTGACCGTAAGAGTAGAGGAGTCATTTTGAGGGGGAGGGGAGGTTAACGTTTTTGATTAAAGATTACGAGGGCACATTAATTTTTAAAAAATAATGAAGTGCACGGATTAATTATTTATAATAAACACTACAGTATTCCATCAAAAAATAAGAATTGTCCATTTTGATTTCATGCCAACTTTAAGTATTAAAACAAATCCAGCAACGATTAGAATAACTAGACCTGGCAACATGGCGGAGCGGAGGTGAGGCTGCACTTGCACCAAGCTCCTTCACTCCTGTGTTTCGCAGGTGCTGCGAGTCAGCCACATGAAATTATTCAGAGACATGATTTTAAATATTTTTTCATATGTTTTCAGATTTTATTTTTAAACATGAAACATTTACAGAGGTCTGGACTTCATAGCTGGCTATAGGCCTGGATGTGTAAAGTGAATGAGTGTAAACTAGCCTATATGAATGAAATGAGCGCAAATCAGTAGCCGCGTTGGGGTCTATGTGCGTCTCTCAGAAATCAGAGCTTTGTCTGGAGTTATATCAACTAACTTGACAAAAATATCCTAAAAACGGTCCTAACTTCAAACCTTTTTCGAAATCCACCTGTAAAAATGCACTACATTAGCCCTTTTCATGAATGGCATTACATTTAATTATACAAGACGAAGAAAGTTACTTCAAGTTCAAGCAAGCTTTATTGTCAATCTGCTATGAGTACTGAACACTTTCTTTCCATTTATATAGAATTTTTCTCAGCGTCTTTATTTTCTACTAGTGCTCTTATTTAAGATTGTGGATGCTTGTCTCTTGACAAATTTGTACACAAAGTTTCACTGGAAGAATACAATTATTTTTCATTTTTGATCAACATTTTCTGTAGTTTTAAATATATATTTACAAAGTTATAATTATAATAAAAGAATACTTCCTTTAGTTATACAAGGCATATTTGTTAAATGAAAACTACGAATCGAACAGGTTTGCATTTAAAATGGCATTTTCAAGTAATTTGACAAACTTCCGGTTTAAGCCACGCCCTCTTCTGGGTCCAGCCGAATACAGATACAAATACAAATAATTTTGAGATTGTCACAGATACAGATACAAATAATGGCTCCGCTGCACACCCCTATTTGAATTAATGATTTCATTTATTAAGGGAAAAAAGCTGTCCAGACCTGCCTGGCACTATGTGAAAAAGTAAAAAGTAATTGATTTAGTAATAAATATAATTACTGGTTGTGCCACCCTTTGCAGCAACAACTGCAATCAAGCGTTTGCGATAACTGGCAATGAGTCTTTCACATCGTTGTGGAGGGATTTTGGCCCACTCTTTGCAGAATTGTTTTTATTCGGCCACATTGGAGGGTTTTCAAGCTTGAATGGACTGTTTAAGGTCATGCCACAACATTTCAGACATTTAAGACTGGACTTTGATTTGGCCACTCCAAAACCTTAATTTTGTTTTTCTTGAGCCATCCAGAGGTGGACTTGCTGGTGTTTTTGGGATCATTGTCCTGCTGCATAACCCAAGTGCACTTGAGCTTGAGGTCACAAACTGATGGCCGGACATTCTCCTTCAGGATTTTCTGATAGAGTGCAGAATTCATGGTTCCATCAATTATGGCAAGTCGTCCAGGTACTGAAGCTGCAAAGCAGCCTCAGACCATCACACTACCACCACCATGTTTGACTGTTGGTATGATGTTCTTTTTATGAAATGCTGTGTTGGTTTTACACCAGATGTAACGGGACACACACCTTCCAAAAAGTTCAACTTTTGTCGCATCAGTCCACAGAATATTTGCCCAAAAATCTTGGAGATAATCAAGATATTTTTTGACGAATGTGAGACGAGCCTTTGTGTTCTTTCTGGTCAGCAGTGGCTTTTGCCTTGGAACTCTCCCATGGATGCTGTTTTTGCCCAGTCTCTTTCTTATTATTGAATCATGAACACTGACCTTAATTGAGGCAAGTGAGGCCTGCAATTCTTTAGATGTTGTTCTGGGTTCTTTTATCACCTCCTGGATGAGTCGTCTTTGTGCTCTTGGAGTAATTTTGGTAGGCCGGCCACTCTTGGGAAGGTTCACCACTGTTCCAAGTTTTCTCCATTTGTGGATAATGGCTCTGACCATGGTTTGCTTGAGTCCCAAAGGCTTAGAAGTGGCTTTATAACCCTTTATAAATGAGGGGACGAATTACAAAACCATGGCCACAGATTTTTTTATTTTTTTTATTTTTTATTCTACAGGTGACTTCCTGGGCTCCGTAATAAGTTCTGTCATGGTATAAAATATAAGAAGCTATTTATATACTGTAGAATAATGATTAACAGTAGTTTGGCTTCTCCCAAACCTTCTTTCACTTTTTTTTTTTTTTAAACCTGGAGGAAACACTTCTAAGTCAACACTGTCAAACTCAAAATCCTTTTTGCTCTTGTGACATGCCAGGTAATCTCAGGGGTTACCTGAGATGGTGCCATTCCAGGCCAGCTTTCAGATGTACTCGGTGGATTTGGGAGCCAAGATTTAAGCTGGCAAGCTTGACACGATTAAACATTCTTTCCAAGCAGTAATGGCTCAAGATGCTCTCTTGCATAATTTAGGACTTATTTCAGATTCAAAGCATCTAATGACCAAAAAAATATATATATATTATTATGATTTTTACACTGAATACGTTTGGTTTAGTTCTTCACACAAAGCTATCATATGGTTTTAGTATACTAAAATAGCACAAAAATATAAATATAAATATAAATATATTTATATTTATATAAATGTATATAATGTATATTTATATTTATATAAATGTATATATGTATATAAATAGCTTATATTTTATACCATGACAGAACTTATTACGGAGCCCAGGAAGTCACCTGTAGAATAAAAAATAAAAAAAATAAAAAAATCTGTGGCCATGGTTTTGTAAAACGTATAAGGAAGGGAGCTACAGAAAGTTTCTTCCATGAATCACTTTTTGTGTCCACATGAAAAAAAAACAAAAAAAAACAAAAACAAAAAAAAAACAACAACAATAATAATAATAACAATAACAATAACAACAATAATATCACCACATAGGTCTAAATGTAAAGTGAAAAGGGTGAGTAAAATGGTGAGCTTTTAAGGGTGAGCTTTTAACTGGCAAGCTTGGCATGATTATACAAACATTATTTCCAAGCAGTAATAGCTCAATATACTTGCGTAACTTCTTTTAGATGCAGTATTGCAGCATTGTTGGATTGATTGAAACTCTGGTCTTCTACAAAGAAAGTTTGAACATAGAAAATGTCATTCGTTCGTAGTATCGCCACGACATCTAAGTTTGTCTTGTTTGTATTGAGCGCTACTTTCCTAGTTCATGATCTCACTAACTTCAACCAAAGTAATAAAGCCATTGATTAGAGTGAAATATTGAAATCTGGCTGTTCAAGTGATTAATAATCAGCACACAGTTTGCTGTGCTCTCAGAGTTGAAGCTGACTCAATGAGACAGCTGTTCATGTCGCAATATGCTGATTAAGTCAAAACTACAAGGAGTGCCACTCCACCAAGCATAGCAGTGCCATAATCTACACGGTAAACACTTATCATGCTGCAATTATGACAACCTACATTGATTAGGTTGTGCCTCTCATCATCATTAGAGTTCATTTTAACCTGTTAAAAATGGTCCCATCTGTACTCAGTCAGAGATCTAAATTAGTGCACATAGGTGGCAAAAACCTCAAGGATCCCTGACTTCTACCATTGCAAAACACAAACTTCCATTGAAAATGTTGCAACAATTGCCAAAAAAGCTGTGAAAAAGTTTTTCTTGTGTTGCCAAAAGTCTGATATAAAATAGAAGACAGTTTAGTTTGGTGCAGTCTATTGCAAATAATATAGCTAACCTCGCTTCATTGATCAGGCTCATTCTGGAACATGCTGGCAATTTTGGCTTATAATAAAAGAGCCATTTTACTGTCTGAGCTGAAGATTACAAATATCTGATGATTAAACCAAAGTCTTCAATTGCATTAAAAGCACATTAGAATGTGAATTGTTCCAACTATGCAGTGCCTGAAGTTCAGAATGTAATGATTAATCCAAGGTTCTGTATTATAGATTCAGATTCACAGAGAGATTCAAAGAAAAGTCATATATACAGTATATTTGTTTGGCCTGTCCATTCATTTATGAATATAACCCCATTTTGGACGTTGACTTGGGTTAAACAGGTTGATTCATTTGTATTGCTTTTACAATGTCTTACAAAGTCTTGATTGGACTTTCAATGTAGGTAGATAAATCTCTATTTATTAAATGTTTTATATATATATTATCTTCATTTATGGGCTAAGGTCCGGGCTCGGAATGGGTGAGTAATGATGAATTTTAATCTGTAGATGAAGTATCTCTTTAAGAATCCTATTTTTTTTCTCATTACAATATAAGCTAATGTTTTTTGTTGTTGTTTGTTTTTTTTTTTGGTTTTTATTACCATACCATTTATTTAAATAAAGTAGATATCAAAGTGTCATAAACATTTGTCAAAAGAAAAAAAAAATTGAGCCACAGTTTCTAAGAAATGTGAACTGAGTATACATGAAAGCACTTCAGACAAACAATATTCAAACTTTGCTTGTAATCAGTGCTTTAATTTCCACCAGTCCCTATTCAGAGGTGTGTTTCCCGATGTAACTCACATAGTATGATGCATTGTTGGAGAAACTAAATACCTAGTCATTACTGTTTCCAAAAAAAACATAGGAACTTTGACATCAAGCATGTGGTGGAATGATTTCTTCTGATAATTAATCAATTCGAGATCAAATTAATGCTAGATTATTGCTATAAATGAACATGGCATCTCAAGAGTGCATCTCTATTTTGGCTCTCAGTTATCTTGTTGGTTCCCTTATAGTACGTCACTCTGGGGTTCCCAGTGGTACTAGAGCACATACACACTCTCTTCAAAAACACCCTTTTAATTCTCTTAAACTTATTTACAGAATAAAAAGTATAGATCAGGGGTGTCCAAACCTATTCCTGGAGGGCCAGTGTCCTGCAGAGTTTAACTCCAACCCTAACTGAACATACCCATGCCCAATCAGCTAATCAAGGTCTTCAGGATCACTTCCTTAAGGTGTATTCACACCAGTAAGGTCTGCTAGGTCACTTGCTTTGGTCCGGACCAAATACAATGTTGATTTTTTAAATTTATTTATTAATTAATTAATTTATTTTTTTTGGTGTGGTTCACTTTTGGTTCACACAGGTGATGCCCATGTAGCTGCCGCACATATTTCCGAAAGAGGCATACCATGTAATGCGGCATAAGAAGTGGGCACTGTTCGAGTGGAATGACATTTAACAGTTGCAGGCAATACACAGCCTACCGCATGATATGCTTCCACAATAGAGTCTGCCAGCCAGTAAGCAAGCCTTTGTTTTGATAAAGGTGCATCTTTCTTGCTGGGTCCAAAACAGACAAAAAGCTGGTCTGTGACACACAATGAGGCAGTCCTCAATATACATGCTTCAACATATGGACTGGGCATAGGGCTGCCTACGAGGCCCTTCCCTCCTGCGTGAATGCTGCCAGCTGAATAGGTTGATTCATGAACCGAAGTGACATTACCTTCGGCTGAAAGGCTGGATTCGGCCAGAGTGTAACATGACTGTCCTCTGGTCCCCACCCGAGACACTGCAAACTCACAGACAATACATGCAACTCACTGACTCTTCTGGATGATGTTATGGCCAACAAAAATGCTGTCTTCATAGAAAGACTCCTTCACACTGATTGATACCTGATCCACAGGGTCCCGGTGGGCTGACAGGGAAGACACAAACAATTTAAGTGTGGCTGGAGATCGTCCAGCATCCAACAGATATTTCAGGAAGTCCAACACAACACTTATCAGGGAATCAGTTGGACTGAGAGCCCGGTCTGCGCACCAAGAGACAAACTGCTTCTACTTACTCGCATTAGTGCGGTGCGCTGAAGGAGCCTTAGCACTCATGACCTCAGTATTCCTCACTCCCGCTGAACACTGGGATAGTATTCTCTAAATCCCAGGGGCCAGATGTACAATTTCAGCCTGCCCGGGAAAGGATGCCACAACACTCCTTCCATTTGTGACAGCTGATCCTTCCGAACTGGCAGCAGCTGAGGCGGACCCGTTGTCAGAGTCAATAGGAGGCTGAACCAAGGCATTGCTGGGCAACAAGGAGCCACTAGAAGGAGTCTGTGATGTCTCTCCTGCGCCCGCATGAGGACAGACCAAAGAAGAGGAATTGGAGGAAAGGCATAGAGGAGCAGATCTGGCCATTTATGGGCCAGAGCATCCTGTCCCAATGAGCCCTCTTCCTCCTGCGCTGAAAACCATAGGGGACAATGTGTTGTCGACTTGCTGGCAAAAAGGTCTACGGCTGCTGTCCCATAATCCTTCCAAATTGTCTGAACAACCTCCTTGTGTAGGCACCATTCCCCTGGTCTCAGTCCCGAACGGGAAAGCAACCGGGAATGTGATTTGCTCTGACTGAAGGAAAGTGTTTGTACGCCCAACATTCTTTTTTTTTTTGTTAACAACTGTTTATTGATTTTTTATTTTATTTTTATTTTTTTTCAGGGAACAGTAATATAAAAAGCAGCTGTACAAATTTAGAACCCAACCCCTGGTAGACTTTTAAAAAAAATAAATAAAGTAAAATAAAATAAATAAATAAACAATATTAATAGATAGATAAATAACAATAAAACAATTTTTACAAAGATTTTAGAAAAGATGACACAACATTAAAAGCTGAATGCCATGAATTTACAGTTTTCACATTAGATCCATGTATACGAGAAGTTGAGAGTTCCATCGAGATAATGTCTAACAAATACACATTCCAGGTTCATCTGTCCATTGTGTGAGGAGGATTCCAATGGTTGACTAGCACTTTTTTTGCTGCTGTGAGAACAGTAAACATCTTTGTCGGATGGACAAGGTGAAGTCCCAAAAGTCATTCATGAAAAAAATGGCGCAGAGTCAAACATATCTCAGTACCCAACAAATATAATAGGTCATGTGAAAGCTGAGTCCAAAAAGGTGAGAGAGAAGGGCACTCCCAAAAAAAAAAAAAAAAAAATGCAAAAACGTGCCTAAAACTCCTTGGGCACAGAGATTACGCTTAGAAGAACATGACAGATTCATATAAACATGTTTCATTGGAGTCAAGTAAACCCCATGTAGCAATTTCCAATGAATCATTTGGTGATTAGGGTTTTTAGAAGACAATTTAAACATACCCCATACCTGATCTGAAAATAAAACTTGCACCTCCTCATTAAGATCCTTAGCCCAAACAAGATAAAGGTTTGTATGAATGCTCAGGAAGAAAGAGATAGATGACTGAAGCAGAGGAGGGAGAATCTTCAGAAGGAAGGATTAGTTTGCGCAAAGGATGAACAGGCAATTGAGAGTTCCAAGGCACCCCATAAGCCCGTAGCACAAATACATAAAAAAGAGGTGTCTGGCAGATGATATTGAGTTTTTAGATTCAGGAAGGATTTTAAACCACTATCATCATAGATATCTTCCAGAGTGAGTGTTTACTTTATTAAGAGTCCATTGCGGACACCAAAATGGAGTACTGCCTGACAAAAGGTTAGTATTGTAGAAAATAGGCGAATCCCTATGCCATATTGTAACTAGTTGTGAACGTCTTTCAACATCCCTCCATGTAGAGAGGAGGTGAGTTACAATGGGACCAAACCGAGATTTACACTGCCTAAGCAGAACCCCCAAAATACAAGATGCTTCAATTTATACGCGTAAACAATAGATTCCTCAATTGCTCTCCAAGACACATAAGTGTCAGGATCAAACCAAACTTATAAAAGGTGGAGGAAAAAGGCTTGATCTTACAGTCTAAAATTAGGGAAAGAAAGACCATGTGATCTACATCGTTGTAAGGTAGTCAGTTTAATGCAAGGGCATTTCCTATCCCATATATACCGTGAAACACATGCATCTAGTTTGTTCCAGTAGCCAACCGGTGAAGCGAGAGGGATCATGGAAGAAAATAAATTAATAAGTGGGAGAACATTCATTTTAAATCACCAATATACGAGCCTGAAAAGAAGTAGGAAGACGAGACCAATTTTCCAAATCCGAGGCTACTTTGGCTAGAATACTATTATAGTTTTTGAGACGATTGGCTGCAGGGAAGGAAAAACATCTACCCTCAAGTACTTAAAGTTTTGAACCAATGGAATATATATATATAGAAAGTGACATGGAATCAATTTTAGAATTGAGGGGAAGTAAACATGACTTACTCCAATTAATTTTAAATCCAGAGAGAGATCCAAAATGGTCAAATAAATTCAACACATGAGGAACAGAATGTGACGGCTTCTCCAAAAACAATAAGATATCATCAGCAAACAAATAAATATGATGATGAGTATTCCGTATATTTATGGGACAAATAGTTTCAGATTGTCGGACCGCTTAAGCTAAGGGTTCCAAGGATAGGGCAAATAACAGAGGAGATAGTGGGAGACCCGGATGAGTACCTCGATGTATAAAGAATGGGTTAGAGCGAACAGTACCTGTGAGAACAGTGGATTATGGATTGGCGTACAGAACTTTTATCATATTTTTGAAAGTCGATCCTAGACCCAGATGCTATTGAACCATCCATAAATACTTCCATTCTAGCTGGTCGAAAGCTTTAATCACATCTAGAGATAATACTGCACAAGGGGAGGATGAAATATTCATTGAATTAATAATATGATATAACCTGTGTAAGTTATGCGAAGCTGAGCAAGATTTAATAAATCCTGTTTGGTCATGATGGACCAGCCCATTCATAAATTTCTCTAGACGACGAGATACTACTTTAGCATATAATTTAACATCAGTCCCTATTAAAGAAAGTGGCCGGTAACTAGAACAGGAAGTCGGATCTCTATCTTTTTTTAACAAGAGAGAAATAACAGCTATATTAATAGATGGGTGAAATGAGCCTTGAGTAACTGAAAAAAATAGCATATCTAACATGAGGGGGCCTAAATCCGACCAAAAACTAATAGACAATTCGATTGGAATGCCATCTATGCCTGGGGATTTTCCCTTGTTCATAGATCGGATTGCTGACTTCAGCTCCTGGGGGCGTATTACAGAAAATTTCTTATCTTAGGTCTTAACTTAAGATATGATATGTTAAATTAGGATTTTTCGCAAATTTGTATTACAGAAGCAAATCTTAACTTGATTTGGGATTCTTATCCTATCTTACAAAATAGTATCTTATCTCTAGTTAGGAGATCTTAAATGGCTGTGGGGTTGTCCTAAAGTTAAGACAGTTTTTAGGTTTTTTTGTCAAGTTAGGAGGTTTCTGTAATACCCCTTTCCTATCTGTAGTTAAGATAGGATAATGCACTTAGGAAATGCTGTTCTGTAATAGCTTTTGTCCTAAATGTGGTCCTAACTGAAATTACTATGGTTACCAAACAGAAGTTAGGGTCTTTCTGTAATACGCCCCCTGAAGAGTGATCAGTTCAGCCAGGTATTCCGAATCTGAATCTGACAGCCTAGGTAAATCAAGGTTGGGCAGAAAAGATGCAAAAGAGCCAGGGTCACCATAAGCAGAAGAAGTATATAGAGTAAAAAGAGTGGAAGGCTATGCTAATGTCTTTTGGGTCTGTCATAACGAGCCCAGATTGGGATTTCACTGCTGAAATGTTAGAAAACTTTTCACTATTGCATAATCTTAGAGCTAAAAGGTGGCTTAGTCTACTCCCTTGAAAATAATAATTCTGACTGGATCTTTGAATCAGGAATTCTGCCCTGGATCTCAGTAATGAATTTAGTTCGGACATGAGTTCAGTGTATTGTCTGAGAAACAACGTTGATTATCTCTAGTCAGATTCTGGAGCTGTGATTCCAGTTCAACTATCTTTTTGTGTCGGTTTTTCTGAAGGAAAGAGGCATATAAAATTTAGTTATTCCTTATAAATCCTTTAACTGCATTCCAAAGGGTTCGAGGATCATCCACTGAACCTTGGTTAATTTCAATAAACTCAGCAAATTTATTTCTGAATTGACTGCAAAAGTTTTCATCCTGTAACAATTTAGGGTTAAATCGCCATCTAGTGGCACGAGATGGCTGAGGGATCAAAGATAATCTGCACAAATTTACATCATGATCCGACAGAGATAACCAACAGATATCGGCATCACGAACAACTGAAGATAAAGATGAATTTGTGAATAGGATTTATGAGTAGCAGAAAAGAAAGTGAAAGACTTAGCAGAAGGATTTAATAAACGCCAACTATCCACCAATGATTCCTTTGGTCCAGATCTATCTAGGATATGCAACATTACAGAATTTGTATCTGCACCCAATATAATTTCAAAATCTGAAAATTTCAGGAGATAAGTTAACAAAACAGAGAAAAAAATAGGGTCAGGAGTACAAGGGGCATAGACTGAAAGAAATGCAATATTCCTATTCTCCACTATTGTTTTTATATGTGTTATTCTATCGTCTGTATCACAACCTTTATCGTAGATGTATTGACCATCTCTGGCGGTCTGTGAAATAGAACCACGTTTGCTAATGTCATCCATTCATTGGTTCATCCATTCAACCGTACCAGAGTTAGTTCAGGTCTTCCGAGCTCTTCAGCTGGGTCTCGGTACAGTTGTTTGGTCTGCACCCAAGTGCGATTGCTGTATTCACATCTGCCAAAAAGATCCGCACCAAAAAAATAAATAAAAAAAGCTGCTTCACGATGCCATAGAAGAACCTTTTTGTCTAAATGGTTCCATAAAGAACCTTTAACATCTGAAGAACCTTTCTGTATCACAAAAGGTTATTTGTGGTGAAAGGTTCTTAAGATTATAAAAAAGGTAAGAAAGAGATGGTTCTTTAAAGAACCTTTGATTGAATGGTTCTTTGTGGAACCAAAAATGGTTCTTCTATGGCATCGCTTGAAGAACCTTTTGAAGCACCTTTATTTTTAAGAGTGAAGGCGGGAAACGAACTTGAGTTCGATTCAGTTGACCCAAACAAGGCATGTGTGAATACACTCTTAGTCTTCCTGGCAAGTATGTTGTAGGTGGTTGGAGTTAAAATCTGTAGGATGTTGTCCTTCCAGGAGCAGGATTGGACACCCCTGATATAGATTGTATTAGCTTGCTTATTTTCCTCAAGAGCATGATCTGTTCGGCATCTATATGGCATCATAACAATAAAATATGCTTACAGGTTGAGACCTGTAGTTCCAAACACACAATTTTACAATGTTGCAAATGTTTGTTGGAACCATGGATTCAAGAAAAATCAAGTCATTGAAGTAAGCTGGTAATGATAGAACTTGCAAGCATGCTTTTGGGAAACGCACCCCAGGCCGATTTGCACATCATTATAAATGTAAGAAAAAAAGTAATACAAATCATACAAACATGGAAAAGATACTAGTAATTTTACACCAGGACATTATGTTTATGGACATTTTCCTTAGCGTTGTGAATTGCAACAATGTACATGCAATTCAAACTACAAGTAAAACTCCTATGAAAAATCAATATGGAAAAATCCTTCACAGTACATTGGGCCATATTTTTACAGGCTTTATTGGATATAGGATAATCAGGTTATCACAGTAGCTGCGTTTACATGGACCCAAATAATCTGTTTGTAATCAGGCTAGTAGCACAGTCGGAAAAAAAGTTAAATGCAACCACATACATCGGAATGAATTGGCCAAATTTCTTTCAGGTTGTAAGCGGTGGTTTAAACCTTTTCTAATCCACTGAATCGGATATGTAAAAATTTGATCTGATTGAAAACAGAAACTGAAACATTCTGAGTATGTGCAATGGTGAAGAACATGTGCAATGATGAAGAACTGGTGTAATGATGTATGATGCACAAAACAGGCTATTATTGTTGAGTTATAAGTGTCATAAATGACTGTCTTGTCATTCTAAAATTTTCCTTCTACTAGTGTCTGTGAAATGGTGCAGGACAAATGCACCACCAGTCCTTGTTTCGGACTCATCCATAGACACCTTATTTTCGGCACAGAAAGCTGCATTTTCACTGCTTGATAAATACAAACAATGAAGCACAAACCTTCATGTGCTCGTTGTCTCCTAATTAGCACCCAAAGCAGATACATATAAAGTCTGCTTTTTAAAACAAAGAAAAGAAGGAGGAAGGCTAATATGCACATTTTGAAACAGTTGGAAACTGTATATTTGTGTGCATGTCAAAAGATCAAATCTAACTGGAAGCTTGTGAAATATAAACAGGCACATCAGCCCGATCACTTTATTTAGCGTTTATGTAAACACTATGTTTGAATTTATTAATCAGATTGAAACAAAAGGTGTCCATGTAAATCTAGCTAGTGAGTTGGAGGCACTGCCTTATTCATGTGAATCCTTGACCCCGTTTAATCATTACCTTCCTCATATTCATGCTATGCTTTTGGTATCTTAATGAAACACTTTTTTTTTTTTTTTCACCCAAAGATCATTTGATTGTTGCTTGCCAGAGAAAATGTCTCTGTGTGGCAAACTGATGAAGGATGAGCCTTGTCATTTTGAAATGCCATTTGTTTTCAAGAGTTCCTGTTCTTTTTAATACTGAACCTTATGATCCATCATCTTGCTGTCCAGAGGTATTAAGTATTAGGATGACATAACTGTTAGCAATTACTTTTTAAGTAGCGTACGGTGCCAGAATCCATAAAAAAAAACATTGATTCAGTTGAAAAGTAGAAGTTACATGACATCATTAAGCGAATGGGACATTCAAGGTGAAGCTAGCAGTTTCTGTGCCTCTTCTAGCACCACTTACTGCCCAAACGACTCTAATCGGTTTCAGATTTTGATATGTGGATCCACAAAATGTATGAAATGATTATTTATGGACTCCTCTTTCATCACAGTGCTCTACATCAGTGGTTTTCAAACCTGTCCTGGAGGTACCCCTGCCCTGCACATTTTGTATGTCTTCCTTTTCAGAAACACCTGATTCAACTCATCAGCTCGTTAGTAGAGACCGCAAGACCTGTGCTGTTTCTCAATATCAAGTAGTTCAGGGAAAGCATATTATTACCGTGAAATTAAATATTATATCAAACAGTGTTGCCTCTTTTCTGTTTCATTTAAAATATTAATAGCCACAAAAATGAACTAAACTATAAGAGACTTATGTAATAGGAAATAAAGACAAAAGCAAACAATTCAGTCACGTTAACAAAGTAAGCGTAGTATTACGATTAATAAATAATTTATGAAACATAACTTTGTGCTCAGCCAAAACGATATGACCTGGAAGAAATAATAGATTCGTGAGACCAAAGATTGTCTGTTAGATTTACCCAAAATTAATTTTACCTAATTTTTAACCACTACAGAGGCATCAGAGCCAGCGGCAAATGTCAGAAGGACTAGCCGCGGTGAGGCTGCTCTCAGCGGATACATGAGCACTGAGCACCCAGTGATCACGTGGAGCTCACGTCTCCGAAATCGGCAAAACAAATTTTCAAATAGGCACTATCTTTATAAATAAACCGCAGATTTGAGTTTTAAACAACTACATTCTTGCCTGAAATACTCTTAGAACGGCATTTCATGACACAATAACAGTAATATTTAGAAAATTGTGTGGTTTTCTCCTCTGCCATTAACGCTGCTCATTGGTGAGAAATGCATTCTGGGATACCTGGCTGCCTCAAGTTCACACAGGTCACCTCTGGATGCATCCTTGATAAAGGGAGCGGAGCAAGAACACATCTGGGGATTTGAACTGTACTTGGCTTGATGTGAACTTTGAATTGGAACAGTACTTGGGCGACGACTGATGACGTTTCACAATTCCACAAGAACACAAGTACAGACAAGATCGCATATTGAGAAACGGCCCTGAATTGGATGTATTTGGCAAGGGAGACATACAAAATGTGCAGGGCAGGGGTGCCTTCAGGACAGGTTTGAAAACCACTGCTCTACACAGTAGTGATGTTCGGTTCTTGAACGAATCGTTCTTTTGAGCCAGTTCTCAGGAAGTAACCAGTCGAGCCGGTTCACAATTCGAACTGAATCGAACATTAGTTCTGGGTTGATGACGCAGGACGTACAGCCGAAGTGGCACGTCCAACTCAAAAAGAACCGAATGAGTCGTGGTGAAGTTTGCAGAGGATTACCGAAGATTCTGATGAGTGAGTTGGCAATACTGTGCAAGCCTGAGATGCGTACTGGAAATATGCTTATTATTTTGATTGTTATTAATTAAAATTTTAATTAAAATCTGCATAAACCTTTCTGTCGAGTGATATAAATTATTTTTTCAATAGTTTATTGTGCATGCATATTATATTTAAAGTTGCTTAAGCAAAAAATGAGTTTATAAGACTTTAAAAGAAGTTTATTAATTCTTTATACTGTAGACATGTAGAACAAATCTGTATTTGTGTATCAATGTCTGTAATGTGTGCTGTAGGCAGTGCTTCATTTGTAAATTGCGAGGTCCCGGAACAAAGCGGGGTGACGGATCCGGCATGTGATTAGAGGAGGGAGAGGTAACGGAGCATTCAGCCGATCACATTGGTGGGCCAGTTTAAGTGATTAACAGTGTGCATTAGTTGCTTTTATTAGGGTTTGTACATTAAAAATAAAAAATTAAAAACTGAAACAGCCATGAAATTTTGAAACGGCAATTTCCAGGACTGAGAAAAAATAAAATAATAATAATAAATGGAATTTTATTTCACAAATCTCTGTAATAGAGTTATAATTAATCCTGTCCAGAATTTTGTGGGGGATTGTGTGTATATCACATAGTTTTACTCATCCCCGCAGCTTTCAAGTTTATAATGAGGGAAATTCCTTCAAACATTTATTCATAATAGCAAGTAGGTTATATGAGTAAATAAATCCATACAAACTAGCAGATTAAATCAGTCATTTGAAAACATTGCAAGTGATTCAGCTGGACCGCGTCTTCTCTCTTTCACTCTCTCAAAGCGGCTTCACGTCAGCGCATCTCGTCTGCAATACGAGTTCTGTTGTTGATCCAAGAATTTGCTCGCATTTCGGGACAGTTGACAGAATTGTCACTTGCTTAATCGGGTCATTGTTGCATCTTCACAAAAATGCACGTCTTTTTAAACTAATCTGTACTCACGCTCCAGAGGCGGTCTCAAGGCTGAGCGCTCACAGTCACATCCAAAGCCGCCTAACGAGTAGTATCATATTGAGTTATTTTTCGTAGTTTGTCGTTGAGCCTAAGTGGCCAAATACACACAAAATTACGCAAAAATGGCTGTTCTGGCAAATATCCAGGTTTTTTCTTAAGTAAATGTGAACAGTTGAGAAAGAAATCGCATGTGTAGGCTATTGGATCCGTGCATGGCTTGTGAGAGCAGAGAAGTTCACGTCGCGTCTTTTGCGTGCTCAGGTTCTTTATTTCAAATGTAGATGTGCCGCAAGCGCAGTCATTATAGAGGATTTTACATATATGCACACTATAGGTCAGCACAAACGTCTTTCATATTGGTACGTGAGGAGGGGGATCCGACAAAATGAGGTACCTCCGTAATCCGGCTTGTTCTGGCACAAATTAAGCCCCGGCTGTAGGTGTGAAACTTTTAGGAATCTTATCCAAGTTGAAGGCTAGTCAATATTGGTCAGTCAGTCTTATCTGACATGGATCCACAAATGAAACTGTGACCACAAACACCATTAACTTAAGTGAATTATTTGGCAGTAATCAGCAATATGCTTTCACACAAATAACTTTATTTTTTGAATTTTCAATATGTGTTGACACAAATTACACAAATTAGAATTTTTCATAGATACAACATGGCACTGAGTTGTTAGAAAAGAAATGCGTAGAGACTTATATGCTAGCAAGATATGCATTCATTCTTCTAAAGCTAACATTCATTTTTACTGACCCTAGTTAATATCGCAAATGTGTAGTGTTTTGGAAAAAAAGAGGCAGGGGTGTGTTAGATTACTTATTAAAGCCAGTATTTGTCTTAACATTGCTGATGAAGCAGTTATTCACTGCGATATGCTTTATACATGCTCATGCATTTAACACAGCGGGAAGCAGATGTGTTAAGGTGTCACAGGTGTGAATAATTGGTTTAAATACTGATTGCTTGTTTGTGGATAATTGATTAAAAATTGCAGATGGATCCCAATTGACTGGTTAAGTCCATTTAAAGCAATACTTGTAAGTGCCATGAGAAAATAAAGAGAGAATGAAGAGAGGTAGAGAGCAGAAGTATTAGGTTGTTTGTACTCCAGAAGGCTTACAAGTATGCATGTCAATTTGCATATTATCCATCCTGAATACCATATGAAATTACAATTAGTGCATCACACTAATTGTGCACAGATGAAACACACGGGGCAAATCACATTCAGTATTGATTCAATAAAGGATGAAGCATTTCATATTTCAATATGGGATGATCTTGTATTACCAATGATGGTTGTTAACGCTGTTCTCATAGTTTGTGATTGTAAAAGCATGCTGTTTATCACCATATACAAACAAAGGTAACTGTAACAGGGTTTAAAAAAAAAAAAAAACACTTTAATTTAAAGAATAAAGATGTGTGAATTTCATAAAATAAGGGATTTGTTTGTATTTGTTGGTGTTCGAAGGCTCCCCTCCTTTGGCTGTTAATGGTATTGCAGATGTAGCATTTTGTCCCTCTTCTCTTTCCATACAGCAGCAGATTTGAGGGTCGCTGCTGTGGATATGTACAATTTTTCATGCTCTAACCCATTAACGTATTGATTGTGGAAATATGTTTTATGTGAATATTTTCGACACGATTGAATTGATGTATTTAAACATGAGTATGTAATGTATTTAACACTTTAACACGGTTGTTGAGGTCATTATGTATTGAATTTCCTTATGAATTCACGAGCGGGAATGAGTGCATTTCATGTGGTCATTGTGTCGGTCTTAAAATTTCTGATAATTAATTATAATATGAGTCGAGTGAAAGTGTAATTTCTATTTTTCTAGTCATATGTATATCTGCATTATATTGTTTCCTTCAGCCAACCTGATTTGTACCTGTTTTTCTATCAAAAAGGTATGTTGCTTTCATGTTTTTGATATAAATGTTAAAAAATGCTGTTTA
Organism: Acrossocheilus fasciatus; assembly: GCA_036784905.1. Classification (NCBI taxonomy): domain Eukaryota; kingdom Metazoa; phylum Chordata; class Actinopteri; order Cypriniformes; family Cyprinidae; genus Acrossocheilus; species Acrossocheilus fasciatus. The sequence goes on from CM071953.1 coordinate 4,577,627, forward strand.
GAAATTCATGAAGTTTTCTCGTTGTCATCTACAGTTTATTGGCCAGTACTACTACTGTTACATTTACAGGTGTACTGTTACAGTTTTCACGTTGAATCTCTTATGTGTTTTATAGCAGCAGATTTGAGTGTTGCTGCTGTGGTCATATGTATATCTATCTGCAGTATATTATTTCCTTCAGCCAACCTGATTTGTACCTGTTTTTCTCTCAAAAGGATAAATCAAAGCTGAAGAAATCCCATGTGTGAGTGTGTCCCTTCACATCTGTTACATAACACTTTATTTTAGGGTCTCTTAACTAGTTGTTTATTAGCATGTATTACTAGAATATTAGCCACTTATTAGTAGTAGCCTAATTAAGTACATATTAATGCCTTATTCTACATGACCTTCTTCTACATCCCTAATCCTACCTGTGGCGAGGTGGGGGGCGTCGAGCAACAGAAACAGTGGAGAGACGACTACGCCACCCTAGGACTCGCACCCAGTGAAATACTATGCACCTTCAGGTGCTACTCAAAGGAAACAGGTCCAATTCTACTGAGCGAGCAAGAGACGTGACTTACGAAAAGACATTTATTTGGCACAGAAATCATTAATCCTCAAACATGCTGGAGAATGGTCTCATCAACAGTTACCAATTAAATACTCACAGGTTACAACGAGACCATAACGAGCCTTATTTAGACAGAAGGGACAAGCCCCACAGCAAATCAGTGCACTCAAATTCATAAAGCAAGTGACAAACCAAAAAGGAAAGAAAATACAAAAACAAAATACACTCCCCTTCTGTCAAGATTCAGTATCACAGCTCGTTAAGCATTCACCTGTGGATATAAATGCACAGTCATACAGATCGATTGAACAATAGTCTTACAAACACTCAGAGGGGCCATGATCCGACACCGTGATGGCCACACAATCAGCTGCACAGGACAATGAAACCGTAAGATCAGACAGTATTCAAAAGCAGCCGTATGAACAGCCGTAGATGAAACCGGTGTAGGAAACAACCGTAGATACAGGGTTATGAAACAACAGCTAGCGCTCTCAGGCCGCACCTCATTCGTAGACAACAGTAAGCTTTACGCTACCTGCGCTCATCACTTCGTACACACACACACACACATCCCAGGGGAAAGCGACAGGACATATAAACACCTGGACCTTTACGGTCCACAAGACGGGAACCCAGAGCAGAATGACCATGCCACACTTAGACTTGCTTCTTATGAAGCCTCTGGGCCTCCACTAAAACGCACCTCAATGATTGAGTCGCCAGGTGTAATCAATGACAAATGCCACTCAACGCCAGTGGGCGTGTCTCCCCAGCTGAAAGACGCAAAGATTCAAATGGAAACTGATTCTAATGAATCCACAAACCATAATAAAACTCATCCTGTCACATACCCAATGCCTAAACTTAAAAACTACCTTACTTACATAAACTTATTTATATAACCATTGATGGAAAATTAATTGGAGGAGAATGGGCACACCTTCTGCAGAGCGCATAAAACTGTGTTCGATTTGAGCAGATCAATCAGCATCTGACTTGAAGAACTATAGCCTATCAAAGTAGGCTACAGCAAGAGCGATTCGCGAGCAGACATGGGTTACGGTCATCGCAGTTTCTCCAGTGCGGCTGGCTGCACGAGCTCTGATGATGACAGCTAATTCACGATTTACCAGACTCACTCACTGTATTCCATCCTGTGCTTTCACAGGGTTACAAACTCTTTTCATGTTATATAAATGCTATAGCGTATTGTGTCATGTTTAGCAAAATAAAACCGATAAAAATGTGAGTTTACACACAAACGATTGTGGTGGTGGTGGGGGATGCATCCCTTTCCATCCTTGCTGAACGCGTTCGAAAGTGAAATCGGAATAAAATAACGCGCATAAGAAAGGCATTGCACACTTTCACGAGTGTCAGTAACTGCACGCGATCACAGATTGCACATTGAATCCTGTTTATTCCACTCTTACAACTCCTGCAATTAAACCCCATGCCTTGTTCTTTTTAGAATTGTCAACTTTGAGGATGAACTGTTATGTTGGGGATCAGTAAAATAAAGAAGCAGAAAAACAAGCAGTATTGAACTTCCTTCCTTCCTTCCTTCCTTACTCTTCCCCAATAGAACAATTATATCAACAGTACCATCTAGGGGAGGCCTTAAAAGTAGCACAATTATTCAGACACATCTTCCCCTTTTCAGGAAGAATGTAGCAGGCTTGAAACAACATAAACATGTATAAGCCTATAATAAACAGGTACTGTGAAACACAATTAAATGAAGAACATTTGAACTTTCTATCTTCTTGACTCAATTATTTTAACAGTTCAATCTCTCTTAATTTTCTTACTCATGTAAAACGTAGTCCTTTGTCCATATAGATTTCTGCCTTATTCTAGTACACCTGAATTGCACACTCGGAGGGTTAACCATTTTTGATGCAGATTGTTGCTTTTCGTAAGTGTCAGCACCACTCGTTTCTGGCACTCCAGCAAGATGTGAGGCATTCCATATTTTACTATCATCCAAGAGATTGGAATCCTCACCTCTCTTCTGCACAACAGATCTTGGTTGTGTGAACTTTTGGTGACCTTTCTTTACTTTCCAGGGTTTCTTAATCCGCACCAGGTCTCCAGGTTGGAGTCTAGAAGACTTTGCATTTCTCCTGGCATCAGTGTACTGTTTGACTGTGTCTTGTTTCCTTTTCACACTTTGTCGTAGTATGTTTTTGCCTGTGTCTTTTACAGGATAGTCCATGATTTGTAGTTTTTTTTCGCATGTATCGACCATGGAGCTACTCTGAGGGTGTAACACCCGTGGTAGCATGTGGGGTACTCCTGTAGTTCATAAGGAATGTTTGAGTGAATGATTTCCAAGGCTCTCCCTGAATTGAAGCAGTTTGCAATCAATATTTTAGGACCCTGTTAAACCTCTCAACCTCTCCATTCGCCCGTGGATGATACACAGCAGCTCTGAAATGGCGTATTTCTCTCTCCCTGAGAAACTCAGAAAACTCAGAAGAAATAAACTGAGGTCCATTGTCAGAGACGAGTTCTTTTGGATGTCCTTTGTGGGCAAAGACTGAAGTCAGGAACTGTATGACAGCAGCTGTGTTAACTCTGGTTGAGAAAGCAACCTCCGGCCATTTACTGAAATAATCAACCAGCATTATGGCATATCTGCAGTTTGCTGGTGCAGTCTCAAATGGTCCTACAATATCGATTGAAACCTTCTCCCATGCAAATGATGGCAACTCAACAGGTTTGAGCGGTGCAACATATGTAACAGCTGATTTATCATTCTGTTTGCATGTACCAGTACAGTTGCCTAAGCCGCTGCTTGGTACGAACCATGCCTTGATTCATGCGCAAGGTCTATGAGTTTTTTCTGTAGTGACTCAGGGACCAAAAGACGATGTGTACCTCTGACCATGCATCTCTCCACTACAGCAAGCTCATGACGGATTGGAAAGTAGGGTTGTATATGCAGGTCGACATCCTTCTTGTATTTTGGCCAGCCAGTCTGTTGATACATAGAGAGTTTAGTCAACACTGGGCAGTTGTTGCATGCAGTCTGAAAATTACCCTTGGAGATTGCACTAGAAGCAAATGAGATCAAAGCAATGGATTCAATTGTTTCAGCATAGTTATGCTCAGTGTTAGGGAGTGGCATTCTTGACAGACAATCAGCAACACTGTTCAGATGGCCAGGTCTGTACTCAATGTCATAATTAAACTCCAGTAAACGTGCAGACCATCTGGCAACATGTAAACCAGCAAGGCTATTACCTTTACTGCTGAGTAGAGTAGTAAGAGCTTGATGGTCGGTGCGTAACATGAATTTCCTGCCCCACAGCCATGTACGCCATTTCTCTGCAGACCAGACACAGGCAAAAGCCTCCTTTTCTAAGATGGAATATTTTCGTTCTGCATCAGATAAGGAGCGCGATGCAAAAGCAATGGTTCTCTCTGTTCCCTGGTCATCAAGCTGAGTCAAGACAGCACCAACACCATAATCTGAAGCATCACAGGAAAGTATTGTGCCGAGATTGGGGTTGAAGAGGGAAAGTGCAGGACTGTTCACTATAGCCTTTTTTACCTGATCAAAGCTTTCCTGTGCTGCAACAGTCCACTGAAATTCACAGTCTTTACGAAGTAAAGCTCTCATAGGTTCGACCAGAGTGGCATAGGCAGGTACAAACTTGCTGTACCAGGCGGTGAGGCCCAAAAATGTAGTGTAGCTGCATCTGTAGGGCACGGTGCATTTGTAATTGCAGTGGTGTGGGTGTCCTCAGGGTGCAGGCCAGCAGCTGAGAGTCTGTATCCGAGAAAGCTTAGTGAAGTTAAATTCAACTTGCATTTGTCCGGATTTAATTTCATGCCAGCTTCACTCATCCTATGCAGAACAGCTTTGAGGTTTGCATTGTGAATGGCTTTAGACACACCATGGACAATTACATCGTCCAAGTAACACGGTACACCTTCAAGGCCTTTTAGGATCATTGACATCATACGCTGAAAAGCAGATGGTGCTGAACACAGGCCATAGGGAACTCTACAGAACTGGTATAGGCCCTAGTGAGTGATGAAGGCAGTGAGTCCTCTGCTCTCCTCGTGTAGCTTTAACTGGTAATATGCATTCTTGAGATCAAGCGAGGAGAACATTACTGATCCATGTAGTGCAGACAGTATATATTCGATCAATGGTATGGGATGACTATCTGGTACTATAGCCTTATTGGGCTCCTGTAAGTGAACACACATACGGATTGTGTCATTCTTTCCTTTGGGACAACAATGGGTGACACCCACTCGGATGCGTCTACCTTTTCAATGATTCCGTTCTCCTCTAGTGTTTTCAGTTCCTCTGACACTGCTGCTTGTACTGATAGTGGTAAGTGACATTCTTTTTGTTGTACAGGCTTAACTTCTGAGCGGACTTTTACTTTGTGTATGAAGTCTTTCGCATCCAAACCCCTTAGAGGTTAATGCAGAAGCAGGAGTATCAGTACATGTAGGCAGACTGCTAGGCAGCTGAAGCATTGCACAGTGAATGATAGGTTCAATCAAGCGACCACCTTTAATTTCAATGTCCAATGTTTTACATATGTCACATCCAATTAGAGGTGTTCCTGATTTTACTATGTTAAACTCACCAACAACTGTTTTTCCATAGTATGTCACATTCAATGTCAAGGAGCCACAAACAGGTATTCTGTCCCTTGAATGGTTCAGAAGCTGCACTTTGGGTGGAGACAATGCACATGAACTGAAGTGTTCTTTGTAAATGTTCTGAGGCAGAATTGATGCACCCGAGCCTGTATCCACCATCATCTTAATGGTACAAGACTGTGCAGGGAGTATGGATGTAGCTATGGTAAAAGTGCCCATTGGAGCTCCATCATCTGTATTACAGTCATTTACACTGAGGACCGTCACTTCAGGTAAGCTTACTTCATTAACTGACTTTGATGACTTTCACACTTTTGAGACATGTCAGATTTTTCCACACATTCTACATTTGCAGTCTTTGGCCGGGCAGGACTTGTAAGGAGATACGTAGAACCACAGCGGTAACACTCCTTGAATGTGTCAGTACCTCATTTCGTACTGTGTTTGTACAAGGATTCAGTATTTTGTACCGACTGAGCCTGGTTTCTCCCAAGGTTTTTTTCTCCATTCTGTCACAGAGGGAGTTTTGGTTCCTTGCCGCTGTCGCCTCTGGCTTGCTCAGTTGGGGACACTTAATCTCTAGCAATTATCGCCGATTTGATTGCACAGATACTATTTAAACTAAACTGAGCTAGACAATGACATCTCTGAATTCAATAATGAAATGCCTTTAACTGAAAATTGAGTGTTTAATCTTATCATTATACATTACTGACACTCTGTCCTCCAATTTGAAACTGTTAAGTGCTTTGACACAATCTGTATTGTTAAAAGCGATATATAAATAAAGGTGACTTGACTTGACTTGAGTATTTTGGGGAAGCAAAAAGGGTTCTTTAAGTTTTCTTTATACTTTGTCTATACGGCCTGATCAAGTGTGTAAGTCTTCACTCCAGAGAAACATATTAGGGAGTGTGTGTACTGGTTTTTAACCAGTGTGTATCTGATATTACTCACTGTCTAAGATTTTGTTTTCTTTACACCAAAATTGGAGAAACGTTGCGTTGTTTTTTTTAATTTTTTTATTATTCTATTAGTGTAATTTCACTGTATAATTCTTATAGACAGGGTTCCCATGGGTCCTTGAAATCCTTGAAAGTTTGTGAATCTGATTAAAAATTTTCAAATCTTGGAAAGTTTTTGAAAACAAACAAACACAGATACAGGTCCTTGAAAATGCCATATTATTCCCTCCGGTCCGCTAATGTGTTATTTCGCCAACACTTTGTGGCATATGCATACTAGCTTGCTTGATTTACGTTAGTTATGCACATTTATGCGTTACGTTAAGTGTTTGCTATGTGAGGTACTTTGTGTTGTTTGTTGCCATGACGTTCACACGCACACAAAACTACTAAGATGGTACCTCAACGTTTCACAGACACACCGTGAAACATTGCAAAAATAGGCTGAAACCACTGAAACGTGATGCCTGGAAAATGCAAGTTTCAAGATATTTGGCTCACCAAAGAAGATTACAAAGAATGGCTTGCCAGAGATCCAAAGGATGTAATGTTGTATTGCTTTGCTTGTTAATGAAAAGCCATGAGGCAAAAAAAACTTAAGCATATTCATATATCTTAAAACTTCTGGGTACATGAGCCTAAGCTCTTTTCAATAAAATCCATGCAAAAGTTAATATCAGATCATTTTAGAATACAGTATAGTATGTACAAAGTATTATTCAGTTTTATGCAAAACAGAAATACGACAAATAGAATATCAGATTTCTGTCATATAGCCAAAAATAAATGCAAAAAAAAAAAAAAAAAAAACTTTTTTGCATAGTTGTGTTTGACACATGAAAGCTGTAACAATGTATCTTACAAGGTGACGTGATGTAACCTTGCGCTCACTTGAACTGTGTTACATTATTAAGTAATTGAATTTGAGGGTATTGGGCCTGGAAAGTATCTTGAAAGGTCCTTGAATTTGAAGTTAACCAAGGGGTGGGAACCCTGTATAGAGTAATCTGAATTTGGGTAATTTTCTTATTTTTCCTTTGACTATTATCTTACGTATTATTATCATTTGTGCTCAGTGGTGTTCCCACCGACCGCTGTAAACTCTTTTAATTAACAAAACAGCAGTCAGATAAAACCCCTTACAAACCAAATTAACTTGTTGCCGTGTGTGCTTCTTTTTCCTGTTCACCCCGTTACAAGTAAATTTTGCATTTCATTTGGAAATCAAGGCCTGGAGGAAGACTGGAGAGGCACAGAATCCAAGCTCCTTAAAGTCCAGTGTGAAGTTTCCAAAGTCAGTGATGATTTTGGGTGCCGTGACGTCTGCTGGTGTTGGTCTATTGTGTTTAATCAAGTCCAAAGTCAATGCAGCCCTCTACCAGGAGATATGCTGACCAGCTTTATGGAGATGCTGATTTCCTTTTCCAGCAGGACTTTAGCACCTGCCCACAGTGCCAAAACCACTTCCAAGTGGTTTGCTGACCATGATATTATTGTGCTTGATTGGCCAGCCAGCATGCCTGACCTGAACCCCATATGGAATCTATGGGATATTTTCAAGAGAAAGATGAGAAACAGTTGATCCAACAATACAGATGAGCTGAACGCTCAGTAGTGCCTCAGCAGTGCCACAGGCTGATCACTTGCATGCCACATCTCACTGATGCTGTCATCTGTGCTAAAGTAGCCCTGACCAAGTATTGAGTGCATAAATGAAAATACTTTTATAAGAACTTGAACTTTTCTGTTTTGCAAATCCTTTTTTGATTGATCTTAGGAAATATTCTAATATTTTATATAGATACTGTATTTGTGACTTTCATGAGTTGCAAGCTCTAATCATCAAAATAAAATGAATAAATAAATAAAAATACCTTTTTAAATGTTTTACTTTACATGTAATGAATCTAGAATATATGAAACTCTCATTTTTTGAAATAAGTTAAAAAATTTTACTTTTTCACGATATTCAATTTTTTGGAGATGCACCTGTATACACTGTGTGTGTGTGTGTGTGTGTGTGTGTGTGTGTGTATTTATATAATATTTTTTATTTATATATTTTAAACAACATATTGATCATGTAATCATTATATTATAGCAAGGGTTTCAGAAGTTTTTAAAACAGGCGAAGCTGAGATATTGGATAGAATTGGATCAAAACAAAAACTCAAAACTCAAAATTCAATTGCCAGCCAGCTCTGTGGGGGTTTTCAGTACCATTCCTTTTCATCCCAGGAGAGAGGAAAAAGTGTACTCAGCTCTAGAAAAGAGATCTCTGGTTATAGATCATCTGTACAAAATACAGCGTGTCTAGTTTGTCTACTAGGTACATCAGATGTGCATAACTCTCCAATTTACATGCCTCACAGAGGTTGGTTACACTTTAACTCTGTAAAGCCTGATATATGACATAGATGGCTAGCCCATCTGGTCTGATCACACAAAGGAGCTGCTGTAGCTCAAATTGCTGAAGAACTTAAAGTTGGCCATTATATAAAGGTGTCAGAATACACAGTCCACGACAGTTGCAGCCGCAGACCAGTCAGAGTGCATACATTGACCCCTGTCCACTGCCAAAAGCACTTACAATGGGCATGTTGAGTGTTAGAACCGGATCATGAAGCAATGCAAGATGTCTGGTCTGATGAATCACATTTTGTTTTAGATTAGGTGAATGCATCATTTACCAGGAGAATAGATGGCAGCAGGATGCACTTTGGGAAGAAAGCAGGTCGGTGGTGGCAGTGATATACTCTGGGCAATATTCTCCTGGGAAACCTTGGTTTCTGGTATTCATTTGGATGTTGCTTTGACACATACTATCTACCTAAAGATCATTGCAGGCTGTGTACACCCCATCATGGCGATGGTGTTCCCTGATGGCAGTGACCTCTTTCAGCAGGATAATGTACCTTGCCATACATTAATTGTTCAGGACTTTTTTGAGGAATGTGATAAAGAGTTATAGGTGTTGCCTTGGCTTCCAAATTCCCCAGATATTAATCTGACTGAGCATCTATAGGATGTGTTGGACCAACAAACCATTTTTGATTTACACATTTTTTTTTCTTTTTTTTTTTTTTTTCAAAATTATGTATAGATAATCAAATAACCCTAAGTTGCGGTTGAAGTAAGTGATAAGATATATATGAGCAATGATTTTACAGCAAAGGTGGATAGCCTGAGTAATTCTACTTTCACTATTTCTACTTTCACTAATTCTACTTTCAGTCAGAGGTTCATAAAGTTGTTGGACTCTGTGTGTTAAAGTAATAACAAAACTGGGGTGAGATTGTGGAAGGTTTTAGAGTCCTGGGGTGTATTCCCAAAAGCAGGTGACATACCCGGGTATGTTTGAGGATAAGGGAGCGGATAACTTCAGATTTCGGTTCCAAAATCAGAGGTTACTTTCAGGGTATGTAACAGTGGGGATTTCTTTAAGACTGCAAAGGAAGCTCGGCTTCCCCTATAAATGTCAAAAAAATTAATGGTCAAATATGTACTATTGTGTTAACATTTTATTGACTAAAAATGCGTTCGCACACGTTCATCTCGAAGACGAGTTCGTTCAGAATCAGCTACATATAGCAGGTCGGCTGACTCTATTTCCTTCTCATACATTCCCGTAGCGTCAGCGTATTTCCCTGTTGAAGCCGAGCGTCCATTGACTTCAATGGGGCTGCTTTGAACAGTTTTTTTCAGTGCTTCGAAACTAGACGGTCATTGGATAAATGCTGCGATTATGTCCCGTCCACGGACGCTCAGCGTCTCTGGGGGTGAATGGAGGAGTGGGCTAGCCTGGACTCCGGGCTTCTGCGTGATTATTGGAGGGACTGTTGGACTGCATCTCCTTTTGATTGACAGTGATTTTGTCCTATAAAAAGTCGCTGAAATTGAAGCTATTCGAGCTCAGTCCCATCGCGGCTTTGCACTTGGTTCTTATCAATCATTATAATGTTATGTTTTAATATACATGCTGCTAACTCGGAAATTTCAAGATATGCGAGCAAAAAATGCTCCTGAAACTTAGGCAATACGACACGAGCAAGAGTGCTGTTTTTGTTTTGTTTGTGTTCGAATCCAAATCCGCGTTGTCTTGGGCGAATCACTGATTCACTGAGCCATTCATATAAATTCAGCCGTTTTGAAAGAATCATTTAAATCAGAGGTCCCCAACCCCCGGGCCGCGGACCGGTCCCGGTCCGTGGGTCATTTGGTACCGGGCCGCACAGAAAGAATAAATAACTTATTTAAAAAAAAAAAAAAAAAAAAAAAAACTGACTGTTCTCTGCTTATGTAATTAGTATGAAATGTGCATGTGTGTATGAAATGTGCATTTCTCTCTGGCGCGTTCACTACTGCGAAGATCGCGAGTCAGCATCTCAACTTCAAATTCTCTCCGTTACATCCGTCTATGACTCACTCTTGGCGCATAGCAACGCTTGTTTAGGTCACGTGATACGTTACCGCTAAAAATAAACCCACAAGCTACCAAAGAAGAAGATCAACTGCTGGAGATCGCAAATGACGGCGGCCTTAAAAGTATGTTCGAGACAACAACTCTGCCGGTGTTCTGGATAAAAGTCAAGACAGAATACCCTGAGATCGCCACAACAGCACTGAAAACCCTGTTTCCATTTCCGACATCCTATCTGTGTGAAGCGGGGTTTTCCGCAGTGACAGCAACCAAAACAAAACTACGGAGTAGACTGGACATAAGCAACACACTTCGGGTGTCCTTGTCTCCCATTAGCCCTAGATGGGACCGTCTCGTTACAGAGAAACAGGCTCAGGGCTCCCACTGATTCAGCGTTATAGTGAGTTGTATTTTTCATGCCTTTTATAATTGTTTTTGTGGTGTATCTTATTTTGAAGGCATGTTTTACGTTGTCATAGCGACCAGAGCGTTAGGGGCAGAGAGGATGTTACTCATGTTATGTTGTTGGCGCTGCTAATAAAGTTGCGAGTAAGCCTACACATTGGATTCACGTTTATTATAATATTTAAAAAATACCCCAGTTTTTATGCTGGTAGTATCATTTTATTTTGTTGTTTTTATCCGCCACACCTTAAAGGCCGGTCCGTGAAAATATTGTCTGATATTAATCCGGTCCGTGGCGCAAAAAAGGTTGGGGACCGCTGATTTAAATGACTCAGTGATTAAATCAGGAACTTCTGCCACCTGCTGGCCGTTTTTAAGTTTCCTGTCTAAAAGTAGGCATATTACATTATTTTCCTACATATTTCAATATTCAGAATTTAGTATTTAAAACATTAATCTGATAACATTATTTATGCAATTATAAATACAGTCTAAATGAATAAATGCCACAGAAATGTCACTTCATGCAGCTTCTGTGCAGTGCTAAGATGAGTTTTGTTTAGATCATTTCATGGATAACAATAGCCAGTCATTCATTCACATTAATTAAGTATTCAGAGAATAATATGGTCTGGTTTCACTTGTTTTCACTTATCTATTTATTTAATGCATTTTGATTTATTTTGTATAATTGAATTATAAATTAAGCTGGTATAGTATCGTAAGACATTTTTATGGTATCGTGACAACTCTATTATACACTACATTCCTTGTTTCAGTTTAACCTAATTCCCACGTATCCTCCATTGAGTTTAATATCTTTTTTTTTTTTAATTGTTTGTTCATTCATTCGGTCCCATTTTATATTAGGTGGCCTTAACTACTATACACTTACATTTGAATTAATCATTTGGTACAATGCACTTATTATGTACATACATGTTTTTACATTGTACTTACATTTTTCAAAATACCTTTATGTAATTACATATGTAATTAATTTCTGTAATTACATTTATAATTACACTGTTGACCCATCCCTTACACCTTAACCCACACTTAAACCTACCCAGACCCCCAAACCTGTCCCTAACCTTACCTATATCCACCTTAATAGCAGCAAATGTGTTTTGCAATACAATATGATCACAATAAGTACATTGTACTTATTTTTTGATGCAAGTACATAGTAGTTAAGGCCACTTAATATAAAGTGTGACCATTCATTCATACAGTAGTCTAGCGTCACTGGAAAAGACGCCTAGCTGGTACGACAGGGTCACAGAGCATTTTCTTGAAAAGGAACGTAGGGCAGAATTTACGTATAAATAAATGGACAATTTTTATGATGTAGGCCGAAAATGAGCTTCCCCTCTTTGAAAGACCAGCAGCCGCCACTGGTATGTAAGTAACCATAGCAACTTGCTCTCTGAAGATAACCTGCTACAGAGCAGGTTATGTTCCAGGGTTAGTTCACTTTAGTGCTAGCAGAGCATGTATGATCTACTGACGAGCCTTCAGTGGGCGTGACAGATAGCGCACAATATTATATATTATTACAATACAGTTATGTATATAGCCTACTACTATCTATCTATCTATCTATATATATATATATATATATATATATATATATATATATATATATACACACACATACACACACACACACACACACACACACACATATATATATGTATATATCTATATATAGGTGCATGCTATTTTAATGATAAAGCGCTAATATAAGTAATAAATAAGGTTAGCCTATATATTACTCTAATATAGTTATTATATTTTATTGGCATATATAACAGTTATCTGTATAAATTATAAAACACTATTATGACAAAGTAATGTTTAATTTATTATATTAGCCTATATATATATATATATATATATATATATATATATATATATTTCTTACATTTTATATTATCTCACACATGGATCGGCATTTTCTATAATGTATTTCTATAATAAATCTGATATGACTTAATATATAATTAGCATCAAACAAACAATATAATTCTTATTCTCAAGGATTAAAGACTAAACGGAAAAATAAAAATGATTGCAAAACCATCAGTTAGGTGGCGATATATACTAAGCATAAGGCCTACATGACCTTTGAACAGAAGAAGAAGAAAGAAGCAGTATGGCGCGCTTATTCTTAGCATCCGTTTCCATAGTGACTCGTCGATTCGTCGCTCTATTGAGAATGTCTTGAGTCTTAACCAGGAACATACTCTGAGTTGAATGAAATTACTCCCGGATGTGTTTGCTCTTGCAGCTAAACATTAACATGAGAAAGAGAAGATGCTGAATTTGTATCCTCAGAAATTTTAAACGTTACAAAAATTATAATCAGTATTAACAATGTGACATATTGCCAGTAACATTGATTTTTTTTTTAAAAAGAAGAGGAAAACAAAACTTGTGTCCCAATTGAAAGTATTTTTCCAACGAAAGAATAAGCTATTTTTCGTCTGCCACCATTTGTCTGAAAAAGACTTTCATAAGCCATCGTAATTGAGGTGCCACATGCAATTAGGTTTCACCACCCCAAAAAAGACAGCAGCATTTCCAGTACCTTACTACAGACATCTCATGTCTCTGCCAATCCATCAACATGCAGGTTACAATGTGGCATTGGACTGTGGGATTGGAGACCTCTGCCAGTAGGCCTCTAAGCAGATTTGAGGGTGTGGGTCCTTGGACGAGAAAATCCTTCCCAACCAAAAAGTCGATTAAAGCCGGCAGCTGTGTTTCAGGCTGTGCCAGGCGTCTGTCTCAGTCACCCCCCCCCCCCCCCCCCCCCCCCCCCCCCCCCCCACCACTCTATCCTCCATCTTCCATCCGTCTCTCTCCTTTTTGACTTCAAGAAGCTGGGGCAATTGTCCAGAGAGTCAAAAGAGCCAAAGCGAGCAGTGCCTTCACACTGAGGCAACTTCCCTTAATCACCTTTCAGAAATGAGCCTTGCTATGCTCCCATGGCCTGTCCCATCAATTACAGCCAACTTCTCAGAGGTTTCCTGGCATTGACTGCATTTGTGAACTTAATGGCTCATTAAAGAGCACACCTGGTTTGCCTGAGAAAATTACCGTCAAGGAGATCAAGGGGAAGTATAGACAAAGAAGAGGCATGTCTGAGCATGCAAGGATTGGAATTAATGTGTGCTTAATTGGATGTGGGTTGTAGTTTCAGGACTTCTTTCTATATGGTGGTTCTCTTCGTATCATTAATGTTGCACATGAAACAAAGCCATCGCTTTTAATTCTTTTTATCTTTTCATATGTGATTGCTCTTTCTTTGTTACAGTCACTGTACTTTTTTTTTTTTTTTTTTTACATAATTCATACAGTATATTCAAAGTTGGCTTCTGTCTTTCTGCTCTGAGATTCTCTGACTGTGTTTGCGTGAAACAGCCCTCATTCTTCTGTAGTCACCAAATAAATTTCCATCAGGAATGTGAAATCAATACTTGCATCTGTCTTTAGCCTCTTTGGGCCTCCTAGTGGGATCTCTTCTCTGACTTTTAAAGTATGTTAATGCAATTTATCGAACCTCTTTCCTTAATCACACACATTGCCTATAATTACATACCTTGTCGGCCTCCAGAGTTCTAATTGCTAATGCCTTTCCTGGAATTTGTCCTCTAATCCTCATGTGTAATTACACCAAAAAAGAAAGAAAGAAAAAAGCTTTATGGTTTTATTTCAGGTTTTATTTCAGATTTTATTTCAGCCTAGGAAGTTAAACTTCAACAGCTCTCCTTGTTCATGTTTTCGCCAAATGTATTTGCCTGCATGTAAACAGACATATGTTTACTCTTAGCACTAGCATGTTAACAGCCAATATTGTGATAGTTTAAATCTACTTACTTACTTTTATTTCATTGTTCACTTTCAATAATCAGCCAGCTTTAAATGAGGTCACGCTGTAGGTAAAGGCTTTTTAAACACATGCACATGCAAACACATGGAAAAAAGATAAGGATTTTTAAACCACTGACTCTTAACCCACCTATAATTAAATTCCTCATCAACTGTAATCAGTGTGATTCAGTTCTGGGTACAAGAACATGGTACATTTGATTACACTGCAATATTCCAGTGATATTTCCTTTCTTTCTTGCTCTCTATTATTTAACCACAGAACTTACTGAAACATGCAACTGATGTATTTTTGATTTATACATTTTATTTAAAATTAATATATTATATAATTTGATGGTATAACAAGATGCTGGATTGGATGAATTGTAACTCAAATAAATTTAACACAGTCTTAGATATAGAGAATACATTTGTCCAAAACCAAAAAAGCCTATTTATTATGAGATAATGGTTTCTCATTAGATCATTCATTCATTCATTCATTCATTCATTCATTCAATAATCAAAACTGACTTTATCATTGCCATGCATCACCTCTTTAAATATCTACTAAAATGCATTGTTTTGAACTTCTTTAAAGGGGTCATATAATGGTACACGCACTTTTACAAGTTGATTGTACTGAAATGTGTGTTAGAAGTGCCTGTACACAACCATCATAAAATGATAAAAATCCATCCAGTGTTTTTTTTTTAATCTCCTTATTTGTTTTCCCCTGTCTCAAATCAAGCCGTTCGATCGTGTGACGCCACACGGTCGGAGGCCCCTCCCACGATGGTTGATTGACAGCAGTGTTTCAACACAGACCCGCCCTTGCTCGTGAGCGAGCTGTCAATCATAGTCCGTGCGTCATTGTTGATATACGCTGGAGCTGTCTATGAGCAGAATGGCGTCTAAGCGATTGTGGTGTTCTGTTCTCGGGTGCAATAATGAACACAGCAGTCATTTTGATGTTCCTAAGTCCGAACCGCTGAAGACACAGTGGCCGAGTTTTGCTTTTGAAGGGAATATTCCCCACGAGCAACGTCAATGTTTTCATGTTTGCGCGAATCATTTTTCACCAGACTGCTTTATAAATGAAGGTCAGTATAAAGCTGGTTTTGCTAAGAAGCTGCTCCTGAAAAAAGAATCGGTACCAACTATTCGTGTTCCTGCTGAACCTCCAGAAGAAGTGAGTGTAACGTTTAATTAACCTTTATATTAATCTTTGCAAATCGCTAGCACGCTTCACGATGTATGTGGCTAATGTTTACATTCAGGGTACATGCATGTTTTCTATTTACGACGTTCTCAATATAATTAATAATCCCACGTTTATAATGAACAAAACGTTATGGTTATTGTGTTATTACAAACTGTGTACGCAGGTATTAAAGTTAACATGATAACACTACACTAAGCTTACTTTTGTAGATGGTTTATAACGGTGTCTGTTAAGAAGTAATGTAAAAAATTTAAATAAATAAAAAACATTTATAACTGCATGAAAATTAATGGTAACACAATACCTGCAAAATACTGTTTACATCCTGCAAATGCATATGATCCAAGACTATAAATACTCTAATTGATGTTTTTCAATATTATGCCAGAATAAGTTATGTTATCTGATCACATATTTACTGCCATTCTTCAAAATATACCCTCAACTGTTGTCAAGGCAACACTCCACGTGTGTTGTGTCAAAAACGCCCCACAGAACAGAGGGGCGGGGCGAGCAAAGCTCACTAGCATTTAAAAACACACGCACTAAAACGGTGTGCTGAAAACAGAGCTGTTTTTGAGCAGGTAAAACGAGTGTTTTCTTACAATACTAATGAGAATTTTTAATTAAAGTATATTACAAACTTTCAATTTAGACCCTAAAGAATCATATTAGCTTGTACATAAATGGCATTATATGACCCCTTTAAAATCAACTTCCTAAAATTTTAATTCCAGTTTGTTACTTTATTTTAAATTCAAATGTCAGTTCAAAATGTGTGTGCATACAGTATATAGACCTTGGTTTTTACATATAAAAGCATGTGCCAGCCAAGCAACAGCCGTTGAGTTGAGTGGAAGTGTAATGGAGACTCTCTCCAGGTATTATAAACCTCATTAACAGGTTCTTATTTTTCTACTGTTTTTGTCATATTTATTTCACATCAGTTTTACACCATTTAGCAACACTGACTTAACTGAAATTCAAAGTAGCTTTTGGAGTTTTACATGAATGTGACACAAACCCACACTCCAAGGCAAGTCTGAAAAGGCCAAACTCAATTTTGAATGTAATAGTTTCCAGTTTTAACTGCTGCTTTGATCTGGACATTTAAATACTTTCTTTTTTTTCCCAAATGTCATAGTTGCTTAGATAAATAGTCAGGAAAATAAACAGAATAATGATGGTGATAACAATAAAAGTGAAACATCTGCACCATTTTCCAAATTGGCACTTTATAGAAGCGGTGGGAAGCAGCAACATTATGAGGGCTTTGCTGCAGCCTACTGTGAGGGTAACTGTCTGTTTCTGATACCAAATGAAGCTCCCCAGAATGTTTTGAGCGCTCAGTGTGATTCTCATAGGAAATAATATCCCATGTTATTTATTATAATGCTGCCTATGTCATTTATCCACAATATTCATTTGAGAAACCACAGCAATCCAAGGTTTCACTCTGAACCCTCATCAATAGTGTTATATGGTGTCTGCGTTCAGAGACCATAAATACAATGTTAAAAATACACTACACTACACTACAATACATTGTACAATCTGTTAACTATCTGTATAAGTGTTATAATGGGAATCATGTCTAAAAGGGGCACCTGGGCTAGCTGTCACATGGTTAGGTGTCACAAGGGCTGTATCTCATGTAACTATAAAGTTTTGAGTCAAAAGTCCAATTGCACAGCAGGGGCTGGTTGTAACAGCTGTGTGTTGCACAGCTTCAGCATAGCACCATTACAGTAGTTGAATCGTAATTTTGCATACATATTTATGGAAACCACTTACCAGGAATAACAGCTAGAATAAGTTGATTCAGCTGCTGTTTTACATGACAGATTTCAGTCTTTAACTGTTGTTCACAGTTATACTACTTTACATTTTAAGATAAAGAACACAATGTGAATGAATGAGCACTCTCCATTGGTGAGCAAGTGATGCAATTATGCTAAATTTCTCCAAATCTGTTTTGATAAAAAAAAATAAAAAAAAAATAAAAAAAAAACTCATCTGCATCTTGGATGGCCTGAAGGCAAGTACAGTTTCAGCAAATGTCTCATCTATGGGTGAACTATTCCTTTAAAGAGGTAGTTCACCCTAAAATGAAAATTAGCCCATGTTTTACTTACCCTCAAAGCATCCTAGGTGTATATGACTTTCTTCTTTCAGACGAATCCAATCAGAGTTATATTAAAATGTTTCCTTGTTCTTCCAAGCATTTGAATGGGAGTAAGCACATGTTCCCTTTCGATATTGCACTCGTACTGCGTCTGTAAGACACTGTATGGGAAAAACTCCCTTTTTCCTCTTCAACTGAAGCCTTTTCAATCACGCAGTGAAACTGCACGTCCATTGGTTCGTGCAGTGCTATAAAATCAAACCAATGACTCGGCGGCAGTGCTGAGCAAGCCTATGGCTATGCAGCCCGCCAAAATGGGCGGGGCCTTTGGCTATATAAACGGCCACTTCGCCGCCACATCTCAGATTTCTTCTCTTCAGCGACTAAGATTCTTCCTCGCTGACTCTTCGCTGATGCCGAGATTCACTGTTGAAACGACCTCAGCAGCCGGATTGGACCTCTTGCAGCTTGCAGTTCCTGGTCTATCCCCTGCCGCCATCCGGTGACTATCTAAAAGAGCCTCACAAAAGAGCAAATCCTAAAAGGAAAAAAAAACTTCATGTCGGCTCAGTGCCCGCGTGCCTCGCCGTCACTGCAGAGAGAGGATTCGCCGGCCCTCTTCACTCAACCTGATCAGCATCCCTCTGAGGCTGCGAGCTACATGATCTCGTTCGGTGAGAGTGAAGACGAAATGGATGACAGCCTTTCCTTTGCGGCTTCGGACACGGAGGAGTTATCGGGCTAAGTAACTGACCCCGCCCTCTTGCTGCATTCCTCCTCACGCAGCTCCAGACCCAGAACGGACAAGGAGCTCGTATGTCCTACGCCATCCACTGGAATGCCTTGCACATATGATAGTCAGAAGAAATGAGAAAAAAGTATTTCTTACAAAAATGCATAGATTCGCTACAGGCAGTGGCCAAGCAGATATGCACACTGCACACGCACTGCAGGGGGGCCCCGCATGTGGCCAGCCTAAGGCACACCTGTGCAATAATCATGCTCTCTAGTCAGCATCTTGATATGCCACATGTGAGGTGGATGGATTATCTCTGCAAAGAAGTGCTCACCAACACAGATTTAGACAGATTTGTGAACAATATTTGAGAGGAATAGGCCTTTTGTTTACATAGAAAAAGTCTTAGATCTTTGAGTTCAGCTCATGAAAAATGGGGGCAAAAACAAAAGTGTGCATTTATAATTTTGTTGAGTGTATATAAATTAATACTAATATCAGTGACCATCACAATAATGTTAATAATGTAGTTTATTTGTGTAAACAGCATGCTTACTTTTTTATTTCAGATGTGAGGATAACAGTTCAAAAGAACCTGCTGCAAAGGGTGCCAATGCAATTAAGCAGCCCACTCAGGAACCTAGAACACAGCTAAGACCAAGTGAGGCACACACTCCCATGAGTCTCTTCAAAATGTTTTTATTTTTAAATGCCAGGTATGTGATTGTTTATTTATATGTTTCAACATGACACACTACCAGACAAAAAGCAGTAATATTGTGAAATAATTTTACTATTTAAAATAACTGCTTTCTATTTGAATATATTTTAAAATGTAATTTATTCCTGTGATCAAAGCTACATTTTCAGCATCATTACTCTAGTCTTACTTCAAGTGTAACAATATACATTATACCATTCAAAAGCATGGAGTCAGTGTATATATCGAAATTAAAACTTTTATTTAGCACAGAAGTGATGATAAAAGTCTTCTTAAAATACAAACAAAAAATTTATTTTGATGGTCACTTTGGAACATTTTGTTGACACTAAGTAATGTTGCAACTACATGTCAAAAACTCTCATTAGAGTATTAGTAGACTATCTGCTTAATATCTACTAACTCCTTATTGTGTTGGTCTCCCAACAGATATTCTACTGACTATAAGTAACTTTGCAAGAATGTGTCAACAATCTAACCCTAACTCTACCAGTCAACTAATACACTATTAACACTCTAATGTGAGTCAGTAGAAATGTAGGTGCAACATTACTTATAGTAATGTTGCATGTCAAAACTTCTCCAGGCCTCCAAAACACCCTCAGACACCAGAGGGTTAAACTTACTAGTGCTTGCATTTGCTTTTCCTTGCACTGACACGTGACAAAAACAGTTATATACCGCATATTAAGTAGAAGATTTGTCTCTCCTCGTCTCTGAGAGAATATGCTCCGTTAATGCATGCGTCGTCAGATGCAGAAAGTGCCGTCAGTTTATACATTCACTGTCATGGTGAAAGACGTTCACCGGCATAAGCCTTGCACAAAGTTTGCACGTTGCTTGTATGATATCCACTGGCTCACCTTCACGGTTTAAAACAGAAATATTTCCAATATTGTGACACCCCCTCCGCTACCTCCACCCTTCGATCAGGAGGGGGGACTCCAACCTCCGCAGATTTGTGCTACGCCACTGGCTACAGGAGACCTTTATTCATCCCATGAAAAGCCGCATGAAGCACATTTTATTATGGATACACACACTTTATTTGATTACTTTTGGACTGTTGAAATAAAAAAATAAAAAACTCTCATTCAAACGCTTGGAAGAGCAAGGAAAAATTGTAATATAACTCTGATTGGATTTGTCTGAAAGAAGAAAGTCATATACACCTAGGATGATTTGAGGGCAAGTAAAACATGGGCTAATTTTCATTTTTGGGTGAACTAACCCTTTAAGACTTAAGCCCGGTACACACCAAGCCAACGTCGACAAACTAGTGGCGACGAAAGCAGACTGCGGGGTCGGCTCACGTCGGCAGCGTCTGGGTCCAAAGTTGCCCTGACACACCAAGCCGACGCTCGACACCCGATGGCAAAGTAGAATGATCAGATGGCCCGACTGACATGTCGAATCGGCCAAACAAAAGCCGACGAGGACCAACTTCAGCCGACGGCACGGAACACACTGAGAAAACTTAGTCGGCCGATGAACAAAAACTGCCCGACGGGCGTCCGTCGGCTTGGTGTGTACCGGGCTTTACCTTAAGAACATCTTAGGGTTATGTATATAACCCAGTTTCCTGAGAAAGTAACAGGAAGCTGCATCAATGTGTTGACGCTATGTTAACGCGTCCAAAAAAAAAACCTTATTTACCTCATCCTAACAATAGGAGGACTTCTGCAAAGGCAAGCCCAGCTCCTTGATATGGGACAGGTATCTGCCTAGAGCCCTAAAAGCAGAGCTATCGGGGGAAATTCATGAAGACAGTTTATTATGTCCTGGTGCTTCACTGACCAAGAAACAGAGGAATCCATGGTAGCCACAATGACTCTACACAGTTCACTCTGTAATATTCTTGCCACCGAAGCAACCCATCCTCAGGGGAACATGCAGCCATACTTTAAAAAAAGGTAAAGTTATGTGAAGGGAGCAGGACATCCATAGACATACAAACCACTCTTTATCTCAAATTTATACTTCAACATCTGGTCAACAGGAGAAAACTGAAGGTGTCCAGCTATCGTCCAACTCTTAGTATCAGCTGCCACCCCCTACGTACTAACATGCATTCTAGTTATTTGCTATGTTTAACATGAGTTCACCAAGGAAGTGTGCCTAACTGCATAATCAGCTTCTAACAGGAGGAGACCATGTATGATTATGTGGGACGCCTATAGCAAATCCACTGCATTCTATTGATCTGCCCATTTCCTGTGAATCTTCAAGAAGTGTGCAAACAAAGTAACCATGTTCACACAGACACATCTTAATTAATATAATGGAGGGGGACCCATGAGAAATGGTAGTGCACTTAATTTTAGTGATACAAACACCACATTGTCTCATCAGTACCTAGTGCTCACAGCCTACCGCATTACTGAGGGTATACGAGAAGAATTTAGGGGTTGCATCATCTTACCACAACCATCAGCAGTCCTTACTACATAAAACCGCCAGCTGTGATGGAGAGAGGACCTTTTTTAATCTCCATTGATTTCACTGTTTAACACCTCCAAATGATCAGGAGGACAAAGGGCAACTACTCCTTCTGAAAAGTGGTTATGTCACTAATAGCTCCAGTTGTGCTGGAGGGAGGGCAACCTAAACAATGTGAATACATCCTCTCACAGTGACAACTGCTATATATATATATTGTGATGGGAGGAGCCAACGACAGACACAGTGGGTGTGGCGTCAGGCCTCGGAGAGGTTTTTATTGAACAAAAATAATAAAATAAAAGTGTTCAGGGGGAATAAGTGTCCAAAGAAGGGGGGAATCTGGTGTCCTCGATGTGCTGCGGGGCTCGTGTAGGAGGGCAGTGTTCCAAAGGGGA
The DNA here is from genome assembly GCA_036784905.1 of Acrossocheilus fasciatus. Classification (NCBI taxonomy): domain Eukaryota; kingdom Metazoa; phylum Chordata; class Actinopteri; order Cypriniformes; family Cyprinidae; genus Acrossocheilus; species Acrossocheilus fasciatus. The sequence continues at coordinate 4,600,131 of CM071953.1, forward strand.
AGGGTCCAGGCAAGGGGCGGAGTCTTGTGGCCGCACACGCTCCCGCGGTCCGGGGCACGAGGGGCGGCGGCTTCTCTGGAGCGGCGGCTCTTCCTGTGCCACTTACTGGCCCATTGGCGGGATGGACGGCCCGGCATCCTGGCCCGACGGCCGTTATACGGGTGCGGCTTGCACGATGACCCTGGAGGTTCCGCGGCTCACATCCTCGGCGGCGCGATGTCCCTCGACGCACCCTTCCTGGACCCACGAGGACACCAGCGTGCATGCACGGGGGAAGAGACCGGTCTCCCGAGGAGAGGCGCGCTCGGCATTTAACGGCGGCGGTGATGAGGCTTATTTCAGTCCAGCTGTGCCTCATCACACGCCGCCAGCCCACGTTGGTCCCACGCCCCTCCTCTCATCCACCCACTCCAGTCGGGAGCCTGGTGAAGGGCGGCGAATAAGGGACGGGGTGGTGATGATGATGAGGGGGAGGGCCACCGATCCGTCACAATATATATATATATATATATATATATATATATATATATATATATATATATTGCTTATACCTCAGCAGTGCTCACATAAAATATCATCACTATGGACCAGATCAGACAGCGGGTCACTTCATTTCACTGCGACTTTGCACCTCCTTACAACATCAGTCCAGATTCTGAGCTTATGTAGCATTATTATTATAGCCCATGCAATGGCAAGATATGAGTGCCTCCTCTGCCCCCTACTCCAAACTACTACAAACTTGTCCCTCTGGAACTTTTTCCTGAGGATGAGACAGAAGCATTAGGAAATGGAGGGTTTAGGTGATTTGTACCTGGGGGGATCTATTTCTGAATGTGGCTGGCTGTGCCCTTGCCTCCTGAATCTTTCCCCACTGCCATAATGACACAATGCCAAAAAGTCTGGAGGGCGAGGTTGAGGCATCAAGGATAAAAGTTTTCTCCTTCTCCTTGACCCCCAATAGATTTAGCCATAAGGGGCTTTCACACCACATAGTTCTAGTAACTCTGTTCAAGGAACTAGCCCACCAGAGAGCCAATTTCTTCCTCAGTCCATTTTCCTAGTTGCATTTGCGCCGGTTGAAGGAACCCTGAAGCAGCTGACAGCGATGCCTTTATTCACAGCATTTACAAACATCAACAACCAGTGAATGGAGGATGCCGTGGTTGGAGCTGTTTTAGCTGTGTGTTGCGGGCTTCTTGTTTTAGTAGCAAAGTAGCATACTCTCAGCCAGATCAGAAGAGGCTGAAGGCAGAAGGCTTCGAGAACGACCGGATGTATGGTCAAGAATGGGACTTTAGGAAGATAAAATATAAGGTGAGGATGCAAAATAGCTTTGACCAGGCCAGGGAGACTGACTGAGCCTGCAAATCCCCAATTCAGTCCTGTCAGAAACCTGACAGGCGCTGACTCTAGTGGTTCAAAAGGGGTCCCAACCAGACCCTCGAGCACAAAAGCTAAGTTCCACAAAGGGACTGTCTAGTGGAGGGAGCCCTGCCGACGGATGGCCGTCGGGCAGTTTTTGTTCGTCGGCCGACTAAGTTTTCTCAGTGTGTTCCGCGCCGTCGGCTGAAGTTGGTCCTCGTCGGCTTTTTTTTTTGGCCGATTCGACATGTTGAATCGGCGTCGGAGCTCGTCGGTCAGTCGGACCATTTGATCATTCTGATTGGCTGTTCAGCTGGCGAACCAGTGCGAGAGAAAGGCGCAGAACGGACGTGCTATTTGGCCGTCGGGTGTCGAGCGTTGGCTTGGTGTGTCAGGGCAACTTTGGACCCAGATGCTGCCGACGTGAGCCGACCCGCAGTTTGTTTTCGTCGCCACTAGTTTGTTGGCTTGGTGTGTACTGGGCTTTAGTTGGTCCCCCTCATGGGCCAGACATGCAGGCTCCAAAGCTTGGGCCGGTGATGAAATACTGTCCCCTGCGCCTAAGATAGGAGATCTCTCCTGACCGGAATCGCCCACGGCGAGCCATTGAGAAGGGATACTAGATCTGAGTATATATAAATATATAAATAATGTGTGTGTGCGTGTCCGTCTATGAAAGCAGCGTAGCCTACTGTATATAGTTTTAGTTTAGCTACAAACCCAAGTCCGAAGATAGTCATTAAACTTTAACCCGAACCCAACCTGAAAGTAATCAGTAAGAAATGTGTAAAGATACAGTCTGGCTCACATATAGGCCAATGTGTCCAAACCCAGGGGAGCTGGTGTTGTCAGAGAGAAGAAGAGGAGACATTGTGCTGTCTCCTGAGAAGCAAAAAGTTCCACCTCTGCTTCGTAAAATCTTTCCCAAATTTCCCAAAATAAAACATTCATATGCCCAAAAATCTAAATCACCCTGAGGGTCAGGAACTTGTCCTGTGTCCTGTGCAGAACCTGCTGCACATGCATATTTAGGCGGCATAAATGCAGTCTGACTTGGTGATTTATGTAGCTTCCACGCTGCCATTTTCTTTGAAAGGGGCACTAGTTTTGACACTTTGCTGTTCAGTGTCCTGAAACATCCCAGGAGGCAACCAAACATGTAAAAATTTGCTTGAGACTCCTTCTCCCCAAAACACCAGTGGTGGCAGAGATTGTACAGAGTACCCCTGAGGGTGCCAGGAAGGAGCCCCTACTCTCTGGAATTTTTTTGCACCCCTCTCCGAGAGGACACACCCCTACGGGTGTACCCAGCCTCATACGCCTGCAAAACTGCCATGGTAAAATATCAGCAAGTGTTTGTAATAACCTGCAGTCTTACTTCTCTGGCTTTTCTCTTTGTGACCTTTATGCTCACCCTGAACTCTGGACTAAAATATCCACGTGAAACTGCAGTGGATAGATGGGATGTTATTTTGTCAAATACAATGACATACTTGGGATGATTTGAGGGGGAAGTTAAAAATGAAAAAAAAAAAAAAAACCTTTAAAAGGCACCCAGTTCATTTTCACTATGTTTCACTTAAGTCTCTTTCGGCAAAAATGAAAACAAGGCCAAGAACAATGTCCCTAGGTTATGTATGTAACCATGGTTCCCCGAAGGAATGAGACACTGCACCAAAACGCTTTGGGGAACACCTCTGCGTGACAGCGTTCTGAAGCTTGTGTGAAATCAATCCAATTGAAAAGCGAGACATCATGAGCGGGGTGACATGAGCAACCAGTAACCATAAAGGCGCATTCGGCAAAGCGCATGTTAGCTTTTGATGAAGTAAGCACCTGCAGGGATGCGGGGAATATGGCAAGGAGACGCAGTGTCTCGTTCCCTCAGGGAACCATGGTTACATATGTAACCTAGCGATGTTCCCCTTCAGGAACTCGAGCTGCGTCAAAATACTTTGGGAACGAAAATACCCACTGTGCCATACTATGTCCTTGGCTGGTGTGTATTTGATGAGTACATCAAGACGGGAGAACTTGGGACCCTGGGGTAGATGCCAGATACAGGTTGTAGAAGTGGACAAATGTTTGTGGAGAGGACCAGCCCGCCGCAGCATAATTGTCCTGCAGGGCCACTCCCAATGAGAAGCATTGGAGGCCGCCATACTCTGAGTCAAGTGTGCTCTGACTCCCATAGGTGATGGGAGGCCAGACACTCATAGGCCAGTGAAATGGTTTGGACCACCCACCTACTTATAGTCTGCTTGGTCGCCAGACATCTCTTCTCATTCAACCCCACAATGCTGGAATAATTCACAATGGTGGGGCTGAAGAAATGGGATTAATACGGTTTATCCCATGACCTCGACATCCTATGAAACTGCCGAGCGTGCTTCCGAACTCTGAGAGGGAGCCTTGGCTCGAGATTGTGAGCACCGAGACAAGGACAAACAATGGGACCTGGGAACAGCGAGAGAGGAAGCGTTGGAATGCCGCCCCTTGCTTCATTGCCTCCTTAAACTTCTCGACGACATTGTTTACTGTGTCGCCAAAGAGACCAGAGGGCGAGAGTGGAGCATACAGTAGGAAGAATCTGTCTTGAAGTTTGGACATATTCAGCCCCCTCGAGAGCTGACCGTGCATGCTCCACTCCCAAACAGATGATGTGTATCCTCACCCACAAGATGGCGTGGGCAGGGGGGAAAACACACTGTCTGAAGCGCTGCCATTCGCTTTTTTACTGAAAAGCAGAAGCTAACATGTGCTTTGCCGGATAGGTCTTTATGCTTCCTGGTTGCTTATGTCACCCTGCTTGTTACGTCTCGCTTCTCTATTGGACTGATTCCACACAAGCTTCACAATGCGGCCATGCAGAGGCGTTCTACAAAGCGTTTTGACAAAGCTTGAGTTCCTGAAGGGGAAACAAAAAAATATCAGGGGGAAAAAAGTAATGGCAACACTTTATTTTGATGGTCCCTTTTGAACTTTCTGTTGACAGTAAGTAATGTTGCAACTACATGTCAACAAACTCTCATTAGATTATTAGTAGACTGTTTGCTTCATATCTGCTAACTCTTTATTGTGATGGTCTCTCAACAGACACTCTACTGACTGTAAGTAACTTTGCAACTATGTCAACATTCCAACCCTAACCCTACCAGTCAACTAATACACTACTAACAATCTAATGAGAGTTGGTAGAAATGTAAGTGCAATGTTACCTATAGTCAACAGAATGTGTTAAAGGGACCATCAAAATAAAGTGAAAGCAAAATAATATAACTGTTTTTGAGTATCAACTGGATGCTGATATGATATATGAAATTATACTTTAATACTGATTTGACAAGCTTGAATTTGAGGCAGACTCATTTTAAATGAGCTGTGCAGTTTATTTACTTATTTTTTTATTTTTTTAGGGTCAATTTTATGTTAATGCTCTGTATTTAGTGGATACTTAATTAATTACAGGAGTTAAATCAGGACATTATAAGACATTCTCTATTCAGATAGCACATCCTGGCTTTCTTGCATGTTCATAAGTAGATATTTATTTTCCTTTGTTTTTTTAAATGCATAATGCTTTATGGACTATTAGCAAAGCTCAATGAAAGTCTTCAGATTCTTGTTATTTAATGATATTTACTGATTTATTGTAATTATGCAGCTTTAACTGCTACTCGTTGTTCCTATTATGTTTGATGACAGCCAGCACTTTGAGCACTACTACAAGACATTATCAGACTGTCAACAAGCAGACCACCTCCCAGCTCTAAAGGCCCAGGTCAACAGACATGACATAGATCAATAGTGGGTACGTGTCAGTATGTCCAGTAGCCAGATGGCCAATGGACATCTATCAGTGTCTCTTGGTTAACTGCAGCCACTGTGGTGGTCTGAGCTATGCTCTGAAATCTGGACTCTCCTCAGCCTAAAGTGTAACCTAATAATGGTCACAGGGTGGAAAAATGCATCCGAAATGGTTGTCATCTGCTAAATAGTTGTAATTCTAAAGTTAGATGCAAGTCCAAATAGTTATTATATTTATTTTAAATTAATTATATATAGTCTATTAAAAATCCATCAAAATCCATTATGATTGGCCCAGTACTTTAAATACAATTCAGAGGTTGAAAGACAAAAGCAAGAAAAGTTTAATATACTCTATATTGAGGTGAATAGTATTATTCATCCAGCAATGTAAAATCATATGACCACCCCTATAGGTACAGATCAGTCACGTGGCTACCAATCTATGGCCCACCCAATGAGAAGTTTGTAATTTTCCAAATGGATGTAATTTATTAAACAATACTAATAAACATCTTATTTCACTGTAACTTTATTTATTAAAAATATTAAATGCTTGTGTTCATGGTCAATTACAGGTCGTTTCTTAGCTTCCCTCTTCCTATAGGTGCATATCATCATACGCTTGTCAAAATAATGATTCGTCCGTTTCTGTTAGTCGCATCCACAATGTTATATTTACGACCTATGTTTATGACGTAAGGATATAATGGTAAAATGCGCGTGTTTGTGAAGTTAAATTTGAAAATAGCCTAGTAAAGCAAACATAAATCAGATCAATTCTTTAAAAAGTAAAAGTCCGGACCGTATACAAATGAAACCTGACAGACCACCTGAGGGTGCTGGATTTATCCAGCTTCTCCAGATATTATAAACTTCTGAACCAAGTGTGTTTGAAACATCATATTAACATAAGTACAGATGTGTCCTTTGTGGAAAGAAACGCATAAACATTGTGCTAGATCCTGGTTGCCACAACAAACTGCATAATTTGCAACTGCGCGCATTTCTGCGGTCCTCGATGTGCGTGAACTGACAGAGATGTTTGATTAAGAAATCATCAGTGAAGCCCCGTTGTTTCACACTGAGGTAACACTTTTTAATAAATTTCCTTTTGTTAACGTTAGTTAATGCATTGTTTATTCATCTTTGTTAACCAGCTCAGGCAAATGTTAACAATGTTAACTTTTTAAATGTTCAATTTTAATTTCAATAATGTCCTATTAGTAAATTTTGAAATGAACATTAACATAACAAATTACTAATGTTAATGCATGCTTTAGAAGTACTGTGTAATACTTTGCTACCTTGGTGCTGTATTTTTTGTTGGTAATTTGACATGCAGTTTTCATATTCTACACACCTGGCCCACCCAGTTTTATGTAGGCCCACCCACTTAAAGGGATACTCCACCCCAAAATGAAAATTTTGTCATTAATCACTTACCCCCATGTCTTTCCAAACCTGTAAAAGCTTAGTTTGTCCTCAGAACACAATTTAAGATATTTTGGATGAAAACTGGGAGGTCTGTGACTTTCCCACTGATTGCCAAGTAAATTACATTGTCAAGGCACAGAAAAGTATAAAAAATATTGCCAAAATAGTCACCTAGAGAGCCCTTCAGAGTGAGAATACTTTTTGAATGCAAAGAGAATCCAGGAGAGCATCCGATGGACGCAAAGTGTATTCTCTGTCATCAGTAACGCATGGATACGCTGTTTCCATTCAAATGCATTACTGATGATGTGCTACGCTGACACAGTGAGACAGAGAGGAGACGAATTGTTGAATAAATGTTGTTATTTTTATTTTCTTTGCGTACAAAAAGTATTATCGTCGCTTCATAAAATTCAGATTGAACCACTGATGGCAGACGGACTATTTTGGCGATGTTTTTTATACTTTTGGTCCCACTTTATATTCGGTGGCCTTCACTACTATGTACTTACATCAAACAATAAGTACAATGTACTTATTGTATTGCAAAACACTTTTGCTGCTATTGAGGGGGATACGGGTAAGGTTAGGGACAGGTTTGGTGGTCTGGGTAGGTTTAAGGGTGGGTTAAGGTGTAAGGGATGGGTCAACAGAGTAATTCTAAATGTAATTACAGATGTAATTACATGTATTTTTAAAAATACAATGTAAAAACATGTATGTACACAATAAGTGCATTGTATCAAATGATTAATTTTAATGTAAGTACATTGTAGTTAAGGCCACCTAATATAAAGTGGGACCATACTTTTCTGTGCCTTGACATTGTAATTTAATTGGCAGTCAATGGGACAGTCACAAGCCTTAATATCCAAAATATCTTAAATTGTGTTCCGAAGACGAACAAAGCTTTTGCGGGTGTGACATGGGGGCAAGTGATTAATGACACAATTTTCATTTTGTGTTGAAGCATACCTATAAACATTTCTGGCTACACTAGTGGTACAGATAGCAGAAATTCTGTTTTATTTCTGTGGTTTTCTGTTGTGAACTATTAAGTTGCCCCTTTATGATCTGGAGCCCTGGAGGTCTTTTCAATGAATTAGAAAATCCAACTGTAGGTGAAAAGAAAAGCATGTCTGTGTGATTTTATCAACAAATCAAAGTAATATACACTCTAAAAATTGTTCACTCCAATACTTCAAATTCCCACCTTCATCCCAAGTGCAGAAAGCAAAAATTAAAAGGAAAGATAATACAGTTCAGTTCAACTTAGATGTTTCACTGTCCCGCCGAGAGCGTTAAGTGCAAGTGCGCATTGTATTTTGTGTCCCTGAGCAGGGAGAGTAATTCGCAACATTGCCTGTGAGGATGGGGAGGTTCTCTGCCACCAAGAAGAGAGCAAGTGTTTCTAATGGACCCCACATCTCTCTGGATGTCTGCAACAAGCCCCCTGGCACTGCCAAATAGATTCTGAACTACCAGAGAAGAAAATAAATGTCACAAAAATGTTTTTTTCTGCTGTTCACGTTGAGGGCTCTCTAGGTGACTCTTTTCTTATAGTGTTGCTCAAAAGCATTCAGCTTTGAATTGCCCTTTTATGATTCTTTACTAGGCTACAGTTGTTTTATCTAAATAATCTCTCCGTCTGTAAGGCACATTAAATTATGTAGGTAGATGTAATAGAAGGTGTGCAGACACGTGTAGAATATTCTTATATAATTTTAATTGTGACAATGTAACATGTTTGTCTTTTATTTATTTTGAGTGCATCCTGTGATGAGAATATTTTAGGGATTTTTTCAGAATGAGTCCGATAACGAGACTTTAATTTTTGGTACTCGCCAATATCGATAGCCTACCTGTATTTTCATCTTGTAATATATTTAAAATATTGAGTACAGAAACATAATAAAAATAATAATGATGATATTAATAAATAAATAAGAATCATGTTAGCTGGCTTCATTTAGCTAACAGTTTTTTTTTTCTTCTTCAGTTTTGTACAAATACAAAATGTATTGTATTTCCTAAAATAATGCAAGGAACCACTTGTTATACATTATATGAGGACACGCGTACTATTTAGGTGACGAAATTTGCTCTTGTACGAGTAAAAACTAAGTATACTTTGGCCTTTTAAAGCAAGCAAAACGTGCAAAGCTTGCACAAGGCGGGCACACATTGGTGCAGAATGAGACAAAAGCTTACAGCCTAGCGCATTTCACATAGGCTGCTAGTTTCACTTTCAAATTGTGTATGATTGATTATTAAATGTGGTTTAATGCGCCTATAATTTTAGTTTGTTTCATATTTACGATTTAGTTAATCTAAATGCATGTGCTAATGGAACGCACAGCAATCAAGATCATGCAACAGAAGTGTGCGCTCTCTGACTCTCTCCTTCCTTACTGTCAAATAACTTTAGTAACTTGTGCACTGGTTTACTCACTTGCTTTTCCAAACTACAAACTTTGCAGTGATGTCTGTCAGAAAGGGATATTCTCTCAACAAGATTGTGCATCTGTGTCACTGCAAGCTCAATCCACTCAGCCTGCTCTGCTTATCAGCTCGAGCACATCCACTATAGGCCTACAGGTGTGAAAATTGAATGTTTAACATTAGCTATATTAATTACATAGCCTACATGTTCCTCATAGACACCCTTAATCTATGCATGTGTATATATATATATGTATGTGTGTATGTAAGTATATGTATATGTACAGTATATATGTATATGTATATATGTATGTATATATGTATATGTATATATAGGCACACGTCTTAATAAAAGATCTAACTAGATCATAATGCATATGAGAGCAAAAACCAAACCCTTAGGTCAAAATAATTGTCTTTAGAGCTCAGAAACAGGTTTGCATCAAACCACACATCTGGTGAAGAAAAATCTACGTCATTGAAGGGTCATAAAAGCATGTAGTCTATGTTACCCTTAATGCAAGAAGTTTGAAAAAAACAGGGGCCTCATTTTTAACCGTTGCGTGTACACAAAACCTGCCCTGAAAGAGGCGTACACCACTTCCTATGCAAAAGGTGGGATTTATAAAAACAAACTTGATCAGAAAATTTCTGCCCCTGCACACAAACTCTGACCCATGCGTACAAACTCTTTTTCCTCCAGTGAGAAAATTAATGAAGTCTGTTTTCATGTTGATATACACATATATTAAATATTATACTCTCATTAATGGAGATAAGCTCTGAAATGACAAAGTCATTAAGCAGAAGTTAAACCAAAATTAGCCTGTATGAATTTAGACATAATTTGTAGTGGATGTGCTTGACCACTTTTCCAATGGATATGTTTTAATGACAGCGAAGAATGCTATAGGTGCACAATAATTCACATTTAAACTAAACTGCAGATCTCATGTTACGAGAAAAGATTTTTGTAGCAAAAACATGATCAATGATGTGCACTTACTTCGATAGTATGGTGGACACTGCTGGATTTTGTGTTCGGACGGTCCATTGTCTGGTTTGAATAGGTTCAATACAACCACAGCTGCACGGAGGTGTTGATGTCATGTGAAGGTATCTCCACAACATAATAAAAAATACTACTGTATTTGAAGGATACAACTTGAAGAAAACTGTAAGATTTGCACCGTTCCGTTTTGTCAGTAATGTACCGAGTCAGACAATTGTATTACACTGAAATACATATAGGCTGCATAGGCTAATATCGGTTTCCACTAAAAATAGCTAATAGTCCAGGTGATATGTGCAAAATTTGAGGTGATATGTTCACTTTTTTATAAATTTTGTGTCACATCTCCTGGACCAAACGTGATAACACAAACAAGGGGATGTCTACCCCTATGTTTTGATGGTCAATGATTACAATGATACCATATACAAAAACATAAACTGTTCAGGTGAAGAGTTAATGGTGAAATCAGCAATGTGAGAAAGAAATCACAGTGTCTGAAATCACAGCATTTACAATAGTCTATATTATGGCTATTATTTTTTTCTTTGATAATTAGCTAATATTTTATTCAATAGTACAATAAAGGTTGTTTTAATTCATTATTAATTTGTTACATTTATATAATGTTTTTCTGGGTACTCAAAGCACTTTCCACGGAAGGGGGAATCTCCTCAACCACCAACAATGTGCAGCATCCACCTGGATGATGCGACAGCAACCATATTGTGCCAGAACGCCCACCACAAACTAGCTTAACTAATATTTTATTCAATAGGACAATAAAATATTGTTTTCAAGAATACAATCAGAGATATATAAAATATGGGGGGATCACGTGACCCTTAGACGGCGATGCAAGCTTAGTCTTTCGCTCTGCTCACTTTGCCACATATTATATGATCCTGTCAGTAAAATTTGAACCACTCTGCATTGGACCCATCATGAGTGCTAAGGCAGACAAAGGGGATCGGAAAAGAGAGATTGAGCAATTGCCAATGAAGAAAAAATTCAGAGATTCCAGCATCTCCAGAGAAGATCTCGACGATGCTATTGCTAGCCATATTGAACTAGCATTTAAAGAGCAGCAAAGCATTTTGAATTCGGCAATAAGAGATGCGATGGACTCTGTACTGATTCTAGCATTGTGCGAACTGCGTGAGGACATACAAGCGATCAACAAGTCTGTTAAAGAGCTAAGAGAGGAGTTTGAGGCCATAGCTATCATCTTAAGTATGTATTATTCCTTATCTCTCAGGCAGAGTCGGTTAGGCAGTAGTATGTTTCCAATACATTCTTGCTCTCTCTCAACAATTCTCTAACATCACATGCAGACGGCATCACAATCTTGCTAAGCTGTGTCCTATCTGCACCTCTTCTGCTGCACCTCTGTCATTTTCTGTGGGTCTCTGGAATTGTCAGTCAGCTGTCAACAAACTTCATTCTGGCCATTACTTCTCAGTCTACTCTTAGTTAGTATTTTGGGCTTGACTGAGACCTGAATTTGTCCAGAAGACTCTGCAACCCCTGCTGTTTTCTCTAACAACTTTACTTTCTCCTGTCTCTCATTCTTTTGTGGTGAGAAGAATATATTGAAGATGTTAGTGTAGCAGTTATTCAATAGTGATGTTAGCATGTCTTCCAGGGATCAGTTCTTGGACCCCTCCTCTTCACTATATGCGCTACATCACTGGGACCCATTATACAAGCACATGGTTTCTCCTACCATTGCTATGCTGATGACACACTACTCTATCATTCATTTCAACCAGATGATCCAATGGTAGCTGCATGGATCTCAGGCTGCCTGGCAAACATCTCGGCATGGATGAAGGAACATCACCTGCAGCTCAATCTGGCAAAGACTGAGCTTCTTGTCTTCCCTGCCACTCCGACTCTACAACATGATTTCATCATCCTGCTAGGTTCATCAAAAATTATTATTTGGTGACCAGCTGAGCTTCAAGAACCATATTGTAAAGACAGCTCGATCATGCAGGTTTGCATTGTACAACATCAGGAGGATCAGGCCCTTCCAAACAGAGCATGCTGCACAACTTCTTGCCCAGGCCCTTGTCATTTCTAGGCTGGACTATTGCAATGCTCTTCTGGCTGAACTTCCATCATGGGCAATCAAACCTCGACCAAAGATTCAGAATATAGCAGCATGACTGGTCTTCGATGAGCCCAAAAGGGCCCACTTCACACCTCTCTTTATCTCCCCGACATGTTATCTGACAGCAACACTAATTTAATCCCATACCCGACCCATTTGACATAAAAACTGCGACCCGAACCACACCTGCATTAAATCTCCTACACAAGGTAGACAAAACTTTTATTAAAATTGTTAATAGATTAAATACAGAAAGCAAGCAAATAGCTCTCCCTTTAAGATAATCACTACAGCTGTCAGTCAGTGGCAGCGCAATTGGCTACATCGCTCAGCATGTACTGGAACGAGTCTTGGTTATTGGATCCACAACCCACCTGTGCTTGTCACGTCCAGCCCGCACCTGCACCACACCCTACACATACATATTATTCCACCCGGGCCGTTACATCAAATATTAGCGGTATATTATCTCTGCCTGAGAGGTAAGGAAAATTACACTTACCTGAGAGTATTTTTTTTTTCTATCTCTGAAATATATGATAGTATTCTTGAATAAAATATTAGTTAATTATCAAAGAAAGAAAAAAATGATAGTCATAATATGGACTATTATAAATGCTGTGACACTGTGATGCTCAGATACTGTGATTTCCTTCTCACATTGCTCATTTCACCATTAACTCTTCACCTGAAGAGGTTGTATATGGTATCATTGTAATCCTTGACCATCAAAACTTAGGGGTAGACGTCATCTTTTCTGTCTTATGTTTGGTTCAGGAAATATGACACAAAATACATAATTTGGTTATGATAGAAAGAAAAATGGTTGCCATGGCAACCGCGAGGTGTTTTGACGGCGTTAACATGGTGTTACGTGGTTGGGAATATGCATGGAAATGATATGCAGATGAGGTTATGCATAGTAAAACTAGGTGTTGTAAGCTCCATATGGTTATTTTGGGGAGGAGACGGGATGGAGATGCACGTATGCGCAATCTTCCCCTGACTGGGATTTATAAAGTGATTTTTGCACAGGTTCTGGTGTATGCATGATTTTATAAATCTGAAAACTTTTGTGCGTACGTACACTTTTAGGATGAAATCTATGTGGAGTTTTATAAAAGAGACCCCAGGACTCTTACTAGAGCTGGCCTCCAGGCTAGAGCCCTGCACGGGCCTAAAATTTAGACCCTAGCCCAGCCCGTGTCCGACAGCTCATCAGAATTCTCGGCCCGAGTCCGACCCGAGCCCGTCTTTTTTCCCCCTTCTCCCAAAACAGCTTATCTACTACTGTTTCAGCTATTAAAATAGTTCAGTTTTGTATGAAATGGCAAAGTGATTGTATTTCATTTCGTTATTTTATTAAGTTAATTTAGAAAAACGTTTGGAGCACTTTTTTTTATTCGTTAAATGTAAGTTTTCGTTTTTTAAAGTAACGACCAAGCAGCCAGCGGCAGACAGCGAGTTGATCATAGCCTATGTTTGATCAATTTAGCTTTCTCAAATCATCACGACTTCTCTAAAATTAAATCTATAATTATAAAACAGCTCCACAATGTTAGTTTAAACGCTTGAGCTAGATAAATGTGCACTGATGCATATCCAGTAGTTTGTGCGGAGAGTGGAAGCTGAAGCGCGCTTTACAGGATGCGCCAGAACGATCACTTGCATCGGAAACATTTCAAACAACGTGATCTCACAGAATTCCGTGTAATGTTCACGGACTTAATTAACCTCCGAGTCTGTGGTGGCATCACGGAATCGCCGAAAATTCCGTGATGGGCTCACAGAAAAAAAATCTGTGATGGGCTCACAGAAGTGATACCAATGTAAGTCAGTGACAGGCATCAGCCGTGCTCCACGCACGGAAACCCTTAGCATCAATATGCCGACGCGATACTGGGAAATTTATCATCATCATTATTGTTCAGAACTGGGTACACAGCAAAATCTCCAGTGTTGAAATCCTAGTGTTAAGGACTTTTAGAGTAAAGTGTTAAAGTTGTGGTTTTGAATTTTAGGGGATTAACACTAGCTAGTGTTAACAGCGCCCTCTGGTCGGTGTCAATACGCAGAGAAACTCTTATAACACTATGCTGAGTGTTATTAGTCACATCCGGGATATTCGCTCGTGTGCGCGCCTGACCCATCTGGAATATTTTTCACAGACGCCATGTTCTTAGACTCGCGATGCGGAGCATAATGAGGACGGAAGACAGCGAAATTAAGTGTTTAATCTTACTCACAATATGTGTTTTGTAATATCATATCGTTTTATAGCGATATTTATAAGGTGTGTGTGCTTAAACGTTTTTTAAAGACATTTCCTCCACTCGCGAGGCGGACCAGACGAGGACATTTCTTTTTAAAAGGGAAACGCCGAAAGTTAAGTGTTTTATCTCATTTATATGTATTTCACAACATCATATTGATTTATAGCGATATTTGTGTGATGTGTACTCCTAAACTTTTTCTCAGAGCGATATTTTCCTTCACTTTGATGCGGAGAAGACGGGGAAATTGGTTTTATCAAGGAAAACACCAAAAGTAAGTGTTTAACCTCATTTACATTTTGTATTTTATAAAATAATATTACTTTATGACGATATTTTGATGCGCGCCTAAACGTTTCTCACAGATGCATTTGAATGGCTATGCATTGACGCGGAAGCCTATTTTTTACAGGGGAAACATAAGAAGTAAGTGTTAACGTTACCTCATTTAAAATTTGTGTTTTATTACATCACACATTGATTAATAGGGATATTTATGTGTTGTGCGTTCTAAACCTTTCTCAGAGAGACATGTTCTTTCACTGGCGATGCAGAGCAGACGGGGAAGTTGGTCTTCTCAATTAAGGAAAACACTGAGTGAGTTAAATTGTTCGTCATTCAAAGTGATTTTGTGCCCTCACAAGTCTTGGAATATGACACATGAGTCACATGAACTACTTTAGACACTTTATTATCTTTTTTTTTTAAAAGCATGAACGTGTTTTGTGTTGAGCAAATGTGAATCGTATAGGTTTGGAATTACAGTTTTATGTTAACTGTTCCTTTAATATTGTTACAGATGGTTGGTTCATGCTGGCTTAACAGAAAAATCGAAAGGAGGTGATGTGCTTGAAGAGTATGAAGCCACCAATACATTAAGTGGGATGAGAAGAGCTTTGTTAGGACACATACCAGAGACATGGGTAAGCCACAATTGCATATTTTAAGATTATTGATTGTCATGCTTAATTTTTGATTATTAAACAATAATAATAAAGAGTCTGATCTCCTAAAAATGTTTCTTAAAAAATGCATAAAATGTAAGTTTTTGGTATGCTTGCATTATTTATTTTATGTGCTGTCCCATTTAGGTGCATTCATTTTGGTAGGAGGAGTCCAACCATAAGTGAACAGTAAATGTTTACTTGTACTCATGCCTTTCCACAGATGCCATGTATGACAGTTTCTTCTGTTGATTATTCAAAATATCTATTTTTTGTGTTCCTCAGAAGACAGAAGGTCTTATAGGTGTGGAACCACATGAGTAATTGATGAATAATTGATGACAGAATTTTCAGTTTTGGGTTAACTATTCTTATATTGTAAGTGATACTTGTCCCTGACATTTCACCTGATAAATGGATGTGAAATAATCCTTTTTGTTTTTTCTCCTATTTTACCGGAGCACTTTTGTGATGCTGGGAGTTGGGTATTTTGCCTGGCTGAAAACTGCAGAGAGAAACATCTCGTCTTGCTGAAAACTAAAACTAAAAATTGGTCTGCTTATTCACGTCTTGTGTATGAGATTCGAGGCTAAACATAATTTTTTTAAACAATCAATTAAAAATTTTAAAAACCTTACAAAAATATTGGTTAAAATGCATCAATCGCACATGGCTTTGCATGTTAAATGATTTACAAGGTGGTGCAAACATTTTTCAGTGTTTGCACTGCAGGACCTATTTTATTATCGACCATTTGATAAGCAGTATTCTTACAATTCCGATGACCGAAATTAATATATTGTGCCTTCTTGTCACTTATTCTAAAAGTGAACTGTCATGTTGTGAAGTGTTGACATGTTAATAAACAATGACTTTGAGAGCTGCAGTGTAATTGTGATGATTATATTTTTTCTAAAGTAAAATCTGCTTACCTGTGACAAAATGGGCTTTTAAAAAAAATTAATTTAAAAGGTTTAACTTTTTTTTTTTTTTAATCTTCTGGCAGCTTTTTTTTTTTTTACTTTCAACACAGAGGAGAGTTTTGTAATGTTAACTCAATACACTGGAGTTAAAATATCAAGAGTTAACATCTATCTTAAAGGTGTTAAATTGTAACTCTTTACACTGGTGTTAAGGAAAAATCAACACTCTGTGGTGTGGACCAGAGTTGTTTTTTAACTCTATACCGTGTAAATATGACTCATTCATAGAGTTAAACAAGTAACACTATGAAGAGTGTTAATGTAACTCTGAAAAGATTGGGACAATATGTACACTTTTTTGGAGTTGATTTTAACTCTGTTAGAGTTGAATTAACACTCATAATTTTGCTGTGTAGGTTTAGGGTAGGGGTGGGGTCAAGTACTCCAGTGAAAGTATAACTGCATCGGACTCACTCTTTTTACGTGGTCCGATGCAGCGCTGGTGTTGAACCAGTGAATCCGTGCATGGACCACGGCTAATGCCTTCTGTGAGCCCATCACGGAATTTTCGGCGATTCCATGATGCCACCACAGATTCGGAGGTTAATTAAGTAAGATAATTCTGTGAGATCAGGTTGTTTCAAATATGCTGTCATTTTTGCTCATAAAGGTAAGAGACAAGAGTAAAAGGCTACGTTGTTCGGAACTGTAAAGGGTCTACTTTTATTTGTGTGCACTCACAATATCAACAAAACCTGCTTTTATATAAAAAAAAAAGAAGCAGTTTCGGTTTTGAGCAAGTGGAGCGCTTCTTAAAAACCGAAACACAGCATATAGCCTACTTGCCTCACTGACTTGATAAATATAGTATCTATAGAAAGCTTTGAATCACTACTTTAAAACTAAATAATTCGAATCGAAAACAAAAACTCTTTCATTATAAAATCCCTAAAGATGCATTTCTCTCTAAAGGCACATCCAGTGAGGAGATGGCGAGTCAGGATCATCATCACTAACCCTCGCATTATCACTTATTTAACCCTCGCATTGAGTTTCTTAATGAGGCTAAAATTTATATTAAATGCACCAGCTCAGTTATAATCTGGAGGTTACTTGTGTAGTGTTGCCTCTGTGTTGCTTCTGTGCTGAAAGTTCGGTAGTCGTTGAAGTGATGTCTTGGGCGTTGGCTGGAGATGCAGAGTTGGTCTGGTTGAAGTTTTGAGGCGGTCACAGGCTCGAGTTGAACTTGGAGACAAGGCGTGGCGGCAAAACTTAAACCAAGAACACGAAACTCGCAACGGAAAAGAAACTAAAATAAAAGAAAGAAAGGATATAACGAGACTAGGTGGTTTTTCCTTTTCATCATGATGTTAAGTAGCAACTGGCCTGTAGGCCAGAGCACGCTGAGCTCTAGAAAGCAGTATCAAAACGCGGTGGCGAAGAGAAGAGAAGAGAAGAGAAGAGAAGAGAAGAGAAGAGAAGAGAAGAGAAGAGAAGAGAAGAGAAGAGAAGAGAAGAGAAGAGAGAAAGTTTGATGGTGTCCTGAGTTTTTAAACTCGGCTTCTGGACACAACCAATCTGGTGTCTTGACCATTTAGGCTATTATCTTAGCTAGGGTTGTTCCTTCTCTAACACTTTATTTCGATAGTCCACTTTAGACATTCTACTAACAGTAAGTAACTTTGCAACTACATGTCAGCTAGCAGTCATTAGAGTATTAGTAGACTGTCTACTTAATAACTTCTAACACTTTATTTTGATGGGTCCACAACATACAACACACTGACTATAAGAAACTTTACATCTATATATCAATTTATTCTACTAAACCTACCCTACTGAGAGTTTGTAGACATGTAGTTGCAAATTAATGAGAATTAGCTGACATGTAGTTGACATGTAGTTAAAAAGTTACTTATAGTTAGTAGAATGTCTAAAGTGGACTATCGAAATAAAGTGTAACCGTTCCTTCCATCATACATCAGCATGTATCAGTCGCATGGTCCGAATTTTACACACTCTGGCAAAGTATACTTTTGGATGTTATTTCTATAACCAGAATATGATACATTTGACAAAGAATCAATTGGAAGAAACATTTCGAGCTAGAATTGTCAAACTCATACATACTGAACACGAATAACCCTTAAAGTCATCCAATAGTTATTAAAAAGACACACATAATAGGTGCTTAAAACATGATAGTCTAATGTGTGGGTTACATACATAATATTGGGTTATGCATAGAAATGTCCTTTTAGGATGATTTTAGGTGCATATGAAAACGAAAGTCTCTGAAAGTCTCCTTCCTGCATTGGACTTGTCAATAAGTGTTCTTTTGTCTTAATGTTGCAAGCTGTTCTGTGAAAGAGGCTTGTTGGATAGGGCTGGAGCTAGGATCTAATTTATGACATTGTCTTGTTTTCTTGGGGCCTCTCTGGAATTTCGGCTCCTCATGTTTTGATGTGCTGATCGAATCTTAAATTGTCTGACTCGTTCTGATCCTACAAGGCGTTTGAGGAACTTTTTTTTTTTTTTTTCCTTTCTTTCTTTCTTGGCATATATCAACAACTCCACTAAATTGCATATGTTTTGCACAGTTTTGGTCTCTGAATACAACTGAATTTGGTTTAAAACTGAAAAATCCCCCTATATCATATTATACAGCCTGGTCTCATGTTTATACGTAGGTATTAATACGTAACATTTGCAAACACAAAACATACATTTTTGTACGTTTTTATTGATGCTAAAACGTACAATTTAGATGTATTTCAACATTTAAAACGTACAAATCGATACGTATTTTTAGCTAAAAAATGTAAAAATATTTACGTATCTTTTATATCATTAAGATATTTGAATCAATGCATTTTTATCATTTTATCTATAAGTCTTGTTTAACATTATGTAGGCCTATTATTGGAAACGAGCTGGCAGCAGAAATCACACAACAAAACGAAATGTTATCATTTTGTATTAAGTAAACGAGTAAACTATTTAATGAAGCAATTGAAAACATGGTAATTGATATGTCAACTAAAAACAACTAATAATAAAATTAATGCCGTGATTTCAATATTAATAAGGATTCATTTTTAGATGTCGTCAATACGTCAGTTTTGTACGTTTAAATGCTGAAAATACGTAAGTATTTGTACGTTTTAGTGCCTGTAAAAATGTAAGTAAATGTATGTTTTATAGAAACACATTTTACGTAAAATACATACAAATTATCATGAGATCACGTTGTATTATATGAGCCATATGAAATATCAAATGTGATACTCAACAAAAACACATATGCAAACTTGTTCTTTTAAAAAGAAATCTAGCTATTATTTCATATGTCAGACTTTATAGGGTTGTGTTTGTTTATTTATTTATTTGTGTGCATGTTCTGTTTGCCTTGTATTAGCACATGGCTTTGTTTTTGTCAGCCATGTGCTTCTCTAGTCCCTCCTCCTTGTTTCATCTTTACCACACCCTCTTGTTAGTCCTTGTTAGTTTAATTGCTTTCACCTGTTGCTTGTGTGCTTTTCTCCCTATTTATAGGGCCCCTTGTATGAAGGTATTTTTGGTGCAAAACAACTGAGCGTCTGTGACAGCGGAATTTGTAGTTGTAGAGAATAGCCACACATGTGTTTCAGTAAAATTTGAAGCCACAGACAAAAGTTACAAACTTGTCAATTTTTTTTTCTCTCTCCCACAACAGTTACACCACCTCGAATCCTTCATTGTAGATACACAAATCCTATTCTATGAATCACAAATCAAGAAACTCGTACGCTCACATGTTTTTCTACTATTGCTGCAGTGAATATGGTGCAAAACACATTCACTGACCTGCATCAAAAATGTGAAGTCGCGGACAAATGTCTGGATGGATCATGTCTGGATGTGATTATTTATTTTTTTTTCTTGGATGCTTTTTCTAGCAGAAACACAAGTGCATAACGGCAACAGCTTATTCTGCTGCTACTAGTCTTAAACGGTGTTTTTCACCTGCAAATGACAAGTTTTGCGCACTCTCCCTTTTGCACCACATATCTGTGTGACAAATGGAGCAAAAGTGATTTGTGCATCTGTAGAGGCAGCGGCGGCCAATCTTCAGAGATCAGAGAATTTCGGTTTGTGGAAGTTTGTGGATCTTATCGTCTGCAACGTCGATGGTGTATTTTGGAGCCAAAGTTACGGTGATTACATCAGCTGGTAAGTTAAGTTATAACATCAGTTATCCAAAGTAAATGAATCAGGGAGGCATAATAATTCTACACTGCCTTTTTTATCGCATGTTATGTCAAACGCTCCATATTTGTATTTTATTTTTTCAGGTTTTAGTCTATTGGTAATGCCACCTGCAACGGAGGTGTATTGGAGTCTTGTGATTGTATCGTAGAGGTGGTAACAACAGGTGAGTAAGCTGCCATCAACTACTATATTAGCCGAATTAGCCACTGGCAGCTGCTCTCCACTATCCCACAGAATGGGTTGTATAGGAACGGACTAGCAATACATAGGAAGTTTGGCTAACAAATATTATGAATGTCGCTTATTTTATTATAACCTGCAAGTTCTGTTATTGTATGGTAGTTGTTTTTTTTTTTGTTTTGTTTTTCTGACCATAAACTACAATAACACTAAAACCAGTGAAACAGTTGAACACTGAGTAGTATTTTCAATTACTACGTTTTTTTATTATTATTATTGTCTAGTTTGTGGTCTGGATCATGTCATCTGCATTCCAGTTGGAGGCTTTTTTTTGTGATTTCCATCGTAACAGGGATAACATCAACTGGTAAGTTAGCCGAAGTAAACTAGTTAAAGGTTTTTTTTTTTTTTTAAATCGTTTTCCATTCCCTGGGAATCAACCCCATTATTTCAGCAATATAACACTAAGCTCACAATGTCAAATGCAGAAACGTTAATTCATGCGTTTATGACCTCAATGTCATATTATTGTAATGCTTTGTTGTTGTAGCATATTTGCTTTATGAGATGAACATAATAAATCATAACGGGTTATCAATTATATATCCATCTTCAGGAATTAGCTATAGTATTAATAGTACAATAGAATGATTAGTTCGTCCGCAGTACGGACCCTTCTATTGACTTTAAGGAAAATTATTCCTCTGGCCACGACAAATAATTTTCTTAACGAAGCAGTGCTCCGAGCATTGTAGCAAGATCGGACGTTAAAGTGACTTAGTTCTGAGAGCAGCAGACACAGACAACCAAGTGTGAATACATATGGATGTTTATTAAACTACACTACAGGGGAACATGAAACATAGAACTAGACACAGACATACACACATTAAACATGGATGCCAAGGCAAGGAAGGCATAGATAGAGAGAGAGAGAGAGAGAGAGAGAGAGAGAGAGAGAGAGAGAGAGAGAGAGCGAGAGAGAGAGCGCTCGCGCGCAAGAGAACCATGGCAGGATTTTAACATCAACTAACTAAAACCTGGGTTTGAGCCATTAGAAAATCATATCACCTTAATTAAAAGGGGTCGAAGCCTAGAAGCGCATCTAGATAGTTAACAAGCGGTTACTTGCATGGTTTTTGTGGGTGCTGAGTAAAGTATCCTGGTGCATGTATAATGCGTAGTTTCCCGGGGGGGGGATTCCTTTTGGAGTAAAAGCTTCGTCCTTCCAGCCATGATTAGTCCGAAGTGAGTTCCCAAAGTTACCGAACTTAAAATTGCCAGAAGATCGGGCTCCCCCGGAAGGGGAGCCGCGAGGTTTCCCATGTGATCTCCAGGGCACTTTTTGGTAGAAGAGAGCGAGAGAGAGCGCGTGGGCTCTTTAAAGTCTGCGAAGAGTCACGCCTTTCAGGATGGGCTTGACCAATGAGAAAGGCTGAATTTCCAAGCGGGAGTTTTGGAAATACTGGGGGTTTTATGGCCCTTTGTCTGAGAGCATGGTAATTTCCAAAAGGGGTTGGATTGAAAGTTATTATACAAACTATTAAAGATTCTTAGGACACTGATATGTTGCATAGGTATCAACATGTAATATTCACTCTCAGTTAGATCATCCGAAGACGAATTGATAGAGACCAAACATGTTACAGTCAGAGTGATATTAACTATTGATCTATTATAAGCATGCATAAAACAGTATTAAAATACACAAAAACAGTAATAATATACACAATGACTTAATGATATGTGTGCTCATTCAAAGAAAGGTTTTCCTATGAATTAATTAGAGAAGAGTCCATTTTATGGCATAAATGTCCTTTTCCTAAAGTGGATATGAAGTGAGTGTTTCTTGACCATTTTGCATTCCTTTGCGCAATAAAACTAATGTTATCTGATGGGTTGCCATGGCACCGGGGGTGCTCTGGCGGCGTCTGCAGACATAGGGGCACCTAAGAATGTGTATTGGGTGAGGGGTCTGTGATTATTTGTTAATCTAATAACTAGTTTCATTTGTTAAATCAAATGAGAAATTGTGTCTGATTGGTCCAAATGCTACATTGTAATGCTATATTCTGCACGCTTAATAAACAAACTCCAGCTGGTCCAAAATACAGCAGCTAGGGTTCTTACTAGAACCAAGAAGTATGACCATATTAGCCCAGTTCAACACTGCACTGGCTCCCTATTGAACATTGGGTTACACTTTATATTAGGTGGCCTTAACTACTATGTACTTACATCAAAAAATAAGTACAATGTACTTATTGTGTTCATATTGTATTGCAAAACACTTCTGCTGCTATTGAGGTGTGATACGGGTAAGATTAGGGACAGGTTAGGTGGTATGGGTAGGTTTAAGGGTGGGTTAAGGTGTAAGGGATGGGTCAACAGTGTAATTATAAATGTAATTACAGAAATTAATTACAGATGTAAGTACATATAGGTATTTTTAAAAATATAAGTACAATGTAAAAACATTTATGTACACAATAAGTGCATTGTATCAAATGATTAATTTAAATGTAAGTACATAGTAGTTAAGGCCACCTAATATAAAGTGGGACCGAACATTGTATACATTTCAAAATGTTTACTTATAAAGCCCTAAATGGTTTAGCTCCTCAGTACTTGAGCGAGCTCTTATTGCATTATAGTCCTTCATGTCTGCTACGTTCTCAAAACTCTGGTCATTTGATAATACCTAGAATATCAAAATCAATTGCATGCGGCAGATCGTTTTCCTATTTAGCACCCAAACTCTGGAACAATCTACCTAGCATTGTTCGGGAGGCAGACACATTCTGCCAGTTTAAATCTAGATTAAAGACCCATCTCTTTAACCTGGTGTACACATAACACACTAATGCATTTCTATAATTCAAATCCATTAAAGGATTTTTAGGCTGCATTAATTAAGTCAACCGGAATCAGGAACACTTCCCATAACACCCGATGTACTTGTTACATCGAAAGAATGGCATCTACTCTAATATTAGTCTGTTTCATTTTAATTCCGAGGAACACTGTAGCCACCAGATCCAGTCCGTTTTTTGTTTATAATTTAAATATATTAACAAATATATTTAATCGTCTTGTATATGACACTCTCATAATAATCTATTTAATTAACGGGTTTATCATTTATGAAGCCTTTGTGAGTTGAAGCAGGGATGGGCAAACGTGGTACTGGAGGGCCACTGTTCTGCAGTGTTTAGCTTTAACCCTAATCAAACACACCTTTACCAGCTTAATTAGGACTACTAGAAGGCTACAGGTAGGTGAGTTTTATCAGGGTTGGAGCTAAACTCATTTAATATTTGAACTATAAACAAATATACTGTACACTATAACGGTGAGTGGTTTCAGATAAAGACAGAAAAAAAACATACCTTTATTGGTTGCCGTTCTCTGCTCTGGAAGATGCTCACAGCTTGTGAAAGTGTTTTTTTTTTTTCCCCTCCCTGCTGATAGGCGCCCAAACTAGCTCTTCTGATTGGCCAAACTTCTCTGATCTGTGAAGATTGGCCGCCGCTGCCTCTACAGATGCACAAATCGCTTTTGCTCCATTTGTCACACAGATATTTGGTGCAAAAGGGAGAGTGCGCAAAACTTGTCATTTGCAGGTGAAAAAGCGTTTAAGACTCATAGCAGCAGATTCAAGCCGTTGTCGTTATGCACTTGTGTTTGTGCTAGAAAAAGCATCCAAGAAAAAAATAAATAAATAAAATATATATGTATGTAAGAAAACATTCTACAAGTGTGCAAATCTCATTGCAAGTATTCACATACTGATTTGCGGATGTACAAAATTTGTCTGCGACTTCACATTTTTGATGCAGGTGTGTGAATGTGTTTTGCACCATATTCACTGCAGCAATAGTAGCAAAACATGTGAGCGTATGAGTTTCTTGATTTGTGATTTGTAGAATAGGATTTGTGTATCTGCAATGAAGGATTTGAGAAGGTGTAACTGTTGTGTTGTGTTTGTGGGAGAGAGAAAACAATTCGACAAGTTTGCAACTTTTGTCTGTGGCTTCAAATTTACTGATACACGTGTCCCATACTTTCAATTCTTCGTTCATTAGGGACCAGGTATCATTGAGGAATTGCACTTGGCCGATAGTGAACCCATGGACACAAACTCATAAGTTCCGAACTTACTCAGAGCGTGCAGAGTGGTTATAATACCTTTAAGTGAGCTGCGCCTGCATACTCATAACAAAAAGTGTATTTTTTCCTTTAACTACGAGAGCTAAACCGTGTTAAGCCAGTGACAGTCAGAAATCCAAAGTTCCTCATGGTGTTCTCCATGGTTCATCCATCGGTGCTTCCGTATGATCTGTCCTGAATGCAGATTTACCACTACACATTATTCTACTTTAAAAATTATTTCACAAGAGATCAGAAAGATATAAAAATGTATTATTATTCAGGTAAAAATGTGTCATGCCAACTACATAATTAAACAATAAAAAGCCAATTCAAAAATAAGAAAATGCATAACATCAGTTGTTCAAAGATGAATCTAAGAGTATACCTGACTTCAGGAAGATACATAGTATGGAGCATATTAAATACACTCCACACTACGGGCTGATCTGGCAACAGAATCACAATGAGTGATTTGCAACTTTCCCTTAAATACTACCAGAACAAAAACAAAGAAATCTTTAAATCAGTTGTAAAAACATCAAAGACCTTTTGGTTTTTACGTTCCCGTGCTCCCGGGTTGCACCTGGCTAGAGATAGATAAACATTCCCACAGATGCCTAAAGGGAAACACGCCACTCAACAGCAGAACACAATTCTACAAAAGTTTTCAATCTTTCTCATAATATAAATGACTACTGTGAAATTGAAACCAATTTACCAATCGCACAGAGACCTTTAAAATTATACCAAACATGAAAGGGGAAAAATAAAGAAACATTCACAAAATATAACACTTGTGACATATGGATATTCCTGCTTTTGGGGGAAAAAGAGTGAGGGGGAGAGTCAGAGGCAGGGAGAGGAGAAGGAGGAAGGGGATCGTAAATGATCAAGGAGGTAAGTTCGGTCAGGGTGGTGTTGTTTGTTCTCTTTGGAGATCTCTTCTCCAGATTAGTTTTATGGTTTTATTGCCTGGCATCTGTTTTGCGAGAGTTCCTGAGTTTTAGCCTCATGAGGAATTAATTTCATAGGGAAATAATTTCACTACTTTCATTAGTCACATGTGTCTCAGTTGACTTAAATGTCCATAAGCAAAGATGGATGCAAATAGATACTAATAAATACATCCATAGAAATAATGCACAAGCCAAGCAACTTCTATTGAAGTGAATGGAAATGCTAATAGAGGTATTATACACCTTGTTGGCCTTCACAACTCACACATGTAGCATGTTTTCTACCCTGATAATACAGCAGCCCACCCATCTACGGTTATCAGCAAGTAAGGTTCTTTGGGCTTCTGGCAGAGCAAAAATAATTGTTTCTACTTCAACACCAAACAACTGCAAGGAAAAAATATAGATTTTTATTTATTTTTTTGTTCAAATCGATTTCATTTTCCATACGAATATTAAGCTTGTGTTTGTCCTTTATCTGCAGCCTATGCATTGAGTTTGCTGTCCCGAACTGATCTGCTGTTAACAAGTCAACATTTTTCTCATTCTCCTTCTCTCTCCCTCATTTTCTCAAACATCTGATATCCTTTATGATGTGGCTCTGCCTGCCGTGCTACACAACTGAGAGCACAGACTGAAAAGGCTGAGTAATAGTTTTCACATCATCAGCCGCAGTACAGGCTCTAATCTCATGGGACAGGCTCCATGTCAGAGGCCTGCAGAGCACAGGGATGCTCAGAGTAGCAATAGTGACCTCTTGCTGTGACTAGCCAAGTGGAAATGTGCTGTCCTCTACCCATGTCCACTACAATCATAGGAAAAAAATAAAAAAAAAACAACTCTAGCCGACAGCATGCAATGACTGTCATTTATCCACAATGTGTGCATTGCTAGTTTGTGTGGGAATATGTGTGTTTCTTCATCTTTCAAGGGCACACCTTTGTTCTGACAGTGATTTGCATGATCATACTGACTGAAAAGGCAAGCTTATGTGCACTTCAGGTTGGGGTTGGAAATATCGTAATTGCAAGCACATGAATGGTCAAGTTCTATTTTACATTTGGGAAACTCCTTTTATATGACCCATGAGTTGCAGAGTTGTGACATTGGAAGGGGTGTGCTGATTTGAGACATGGGGAAACACTTGTCTATATAGACATTATAATCTATAGAGCTCAGTGAGTGGGGAAAAAAGTGAATGGTGTAAAGTCAATCACTCAACTTTCTTGGTTTGCTTTATCTAACAAAAACATTTAGTTGCGATACAACATAAGTCATATTTTGCACCACAGATTTGGAGAATATAGCAAGATACTCTAAGTTATCCAGAACTTGCAAATCCTTTAGGTAAGTTGACAAACTGCCCCCAATATATATTGCACCAGCCCATTCGACTATGCATGACTTTAATTAACCAGACAGGGCCCATGTCATATCTCTCTTGTTCTTAGTCTGGCTGTGGCTGTAGCTGTAGCTGCCCAAATCAAATTTAAACATTCTGATATTAGATTTCAGGAAGGCCACACAAGTGAGTGTTCCCTCATCAGTGCACAAGCAGCACCTGGTTGAGGGGTTCTCTGTCAGGCACCCCAAAGGACATAATTGTGAGCTCCTGCAGCCTCTGGGCCATATGCACTCTGTCCCCCTTTTACCCCTAGTTGTGACACCCCTGAGTGAGCCACAAAGTTGGTTTCCAAAACCTTTACTCTCTCTTTTCCACTTTGGTGGAACAACCTGCCAAACTCCACCCAGTCTGCTAAAACCATCCCAACTTCAAAGAAAAAGCTGAAGACACTTACTATAACTTATTTAAAAATCTCCTTCTCTTTCTCTTTTTTGTCTTCCCCTAGTGTCCCAAGGTCAAAGTCATTTGACATTACACATATTTTAAGTCAGTATTTCCCAATCACTATAAAACTAACTTGCAAGATACAAACTATTAGTGCACTGGGACATATCATTAGTGAGGGTACCTGGTGTAAGCAGATTTGATAGGACAGCCCACCAAAACCTCTGCAGTCCAACAAAGGCAAGTCCTTTCCACAGACTCTGTCTCTGCATCTCCTGGTACTTGCTGCACTTTGTCTCATTGGCCTTTTCCTTTCACTTCCAGGGCACCATCAAATCCAGCATGATCACCTGTCTATTGGCTTCTGAGAGGATGATCATGTCTGGATGTGATTTGTTTTAGGGTCTTACAAACTACAGCTATACTCAACATCAGGAAGATTAAATCCATCTATCTGAGCATGGTGCATAACTCCTCGTCAAGTCTCAAGTTATTTATGAACACAAGCAAGCTGGATTTTCCTGTCCTTGTGAACCCAGGCTTTTCCACCCTAGTGAACATTTCCATTCCAGTTAACCAGGTCTGAAAATGAGGTTGTATGCACTGGTTGTATGCACATTTATGGTGTCTTTCAAACTACAGACAAACACCTCCCCAAGACTTTTTCTCTACTGTGTATTAAAGGCGGGAAGTTGGTTCCAGCAAAACAGAATAAGAAAACTGCTACTATTGAGTACCAGGGACTTAGACTTACTTGTAGAGCTCTTCACGGAGGACCCGGGACCTGACCTGGGACCTGTACGGGTCCGGGTGTATATTTTAAATGGTCAGCCGGGTCCGGGTCGGGTCCCAATCTATTACTTTGGGTCCCGGGTCGGTTTAAAATTGTGTGTATTACCCGAGTCGATTGGAGAACACAGCACCCGCCAGTGATCAGTGTCAGTCAGGATGCGTGTGTTTTGTAACTTGCACTTTGTAAAATTAGGATGAGAAAATTGTGAGCGGGAAATAAGGTGAAAAAAAACAAACAAACAAAAAAAAAACCGCACGTTACCTCAGCCGCCAGAAGCAGAGCGCGGTCGGAGTTAATGTAGCCTACTGCAAGTGGACGGTGATCATGGATTCCTTCATGAGTGATTTGGGAAAAAAAAAAGCTGAAACAAAACTGAAGAGACGCACCTGTTATTGAACAGGCACGCAAAGTGTAATGCACTTCTTGTTCTGCACGTTTTTTGCTAAAAAATAATTGCTCCGAGTCTTTATTACAACCAACAAAAAGTATCGTTATTGTTGCGTAAAAGCAAGTCGAAGTTGACTCGAGATGGAGAAAAAAAAAAAAAACTAAGAAGTTGCATTAGTCATCCGTCACTGACCGTGACAGCAAGTAGACTTTTAAAGCAATAATCAGTGGATTAAGAAGGTTCTTTCAGTCGGCAATAGAGAGGAACGAACAGCCAACATGGATGGAAATTTATTGGCTAGGAGGATTGTATGGATCGCAGTCAGGGAGAAGGCTACTAGCAGTAGTAGCCTAAGGGATTTTTTGTTCCTCGCAACTTGTTATTGACTTAATAGTAGTTTGCTGTGAAATATGTGCCGATCGGGTGCAGTCAGGTCTGTTTCTTCCCGGCCGGGTTCGGGTCCAACTTTCGAATAATGGTCGGGTCTGCGTCGGGTCCGGGTAGTACATTTAAGGCATTTCTCAGGTTTGCACATGTTCGGGTCCCACTTTCAAATAAGACATGGGTCCGAGTCGGATCGGTGCAGCACATTTACGAGTCTCTTCGGGTTCAGGTACGAATTTTTGGACCCGTGAAGACCTCTACTTACTTGGTTTAAAACTAATCCTAGAAAAATGTATGCATTTTGTAAGAATTGAAGGATCCCCTGCTATCTGGCATATATATTGTGGTGATGCTGAGGTCATCTATGGCCTCCTCTTATTAAGGGCTGCATCCCAGCAATCTTAGTTCAAGGCCCTGTAAGGCATATTCAACCTCCATTGATTTGACAGCCATGCTTACAAAGAAAGCAGATATATGACTGAGATGGTATAGACAGTTATTATGCCCTTCTCTTGCTGATGCCAGTTAGATGTTGTTGACCTTGCTGGGAACAAGGTGTTGGTTTAAATTGCACTCAGCTAGCTTATGTGTAGTATGGACCTATAAGTGCTTACAAGGTTCAACCACAACACAACCAGACATCCTTTTCCTTTCTGGGCTTCTCTATTGATGTGTATGACAACATCACTGCATCCATACTTCTGCATTTCTGTATGTCTTCTGCACAGTATGTCTTCAGAAAGAACTGAATGAACCAAGATGCTTAAAAATAGCTTAACTTATATGTTTACCAGCAACATCTAAACTGATCAGTTTTGTTGGAGCACTATTTATTGGGGATCCGTACACTGTTGCTGCTGGTTAGCAGACTACCTTTGTACTAGATCGCTCTGTAAACAATGCATGGTATGCCACTAGGCCCTTGGACATAGATTGATCTTGTTCCTTCGACTATCCTCCAAATCCCTTTCCAGCTGTTTTCTGAGCTCAAACTCAACTTATGTCACTTCTATGTTGATGAGAGCCTTCTGGTGTTCAAGAACTTGGTCTCTTGTTGAGTCGTTTAGAATGTTGCAAAGGTAGCAATTAAGTTTGTCCTAAAATCAAATAAGGCAACTACTGCACTTGCCCTCTAGCATTTGTTTGGTGAAAGTGGAAGGGTTGTAAATAAGGCCTGCTTGCTTTGCTTATTCTCTGCTCTGCCTCCTGTGCCACTCTGTTGTCCATAGAATTACAAGCTTTGTCCAAAGGATGTTGTGTAGCTCTTCTAGAGGTTGTTTTTCCTCTTCATTTGCATTTCAAGGTCCAGAGCACTTGCTGTAGCTGTTCCCTATATGACCAAACCTCTTTAAAGCAGACAGTGACTGCTGTCATCACCTGGAGGTGGCTTCTACTTTGTGGAAGAATAGTTTATTCCAATAATTCCAGCTGGTAAGACCTGTGCAGGCAAAACCTCACTTCACTGATCTCAAGAGGTACACTACTGACTGCCGCTAGAGGCCATGGACTTTAGTGTTCTTGTTAGCGCACACACCTCCCATGCCTGAAATACAGTAACGGAGGCCAGCTTGTATGAGCTGTGCAGGTAAAACCTCACTCCAAAATCTCAGAGGCGCACTAGCCACTGTCATCAGAGCCTGTGGTCTTTAGTGTCCTTGTTAGTGTGCTTGCCTCTCATGCCTAAAACATCAGTTTGAATCCCACTCGAAGCAAGTGAAGGGAGTACAAACTGAGGGGTTACATCTGTTTACTTGAATTATATATTTTGCCTCTGACTTACCATGTATTAGGGGTGTTCTTAGGCACGACATGAAGCAAAGTAACACACAGGCTCCTGTGCCTTCATTAAACTGTCCCTTTGGCATCTAATTACCCCTGAACTGTAGCCTGGATTCAATTAAGAATGCAAGAACAAAAAAAAAACAAAACAAAAAAAGAACATTTTAGTGTTCTCAGATTTTATAAAACAGTAAACAAACTTTTCTATATAAAGTCGAGACCTCCATTTTACAGTATTTCAAAACATAAAACACGGGACCGAATTCCACATCTGGGCTACTATAATTAAACAACTAAACATTTGGCATTGTATTATTGTGCAAGTGGACATCTCTTTTGATAATATATTACCCTGTGTGCTCAGAAAAGAGAGTATAATGAAATTATTGTAAGGAGAAAAGTGCTTCAGTAATTACAAGTGTGTTTCTCTGCATAATTCAGCTGTCTGCTGCGAATGTGTCTGCTATTTACTAGGCAAACTTACTTCCAAATGTTTCTCCTAAGCCACTTCTGAACAAGTGTATAATGTTGTTTTGCTTTGACGTCATTTTGTTTGTGTATGTGCTATGTATAGCACTCTCTGTAGTAATGAATCTGAGGTTGTAAGGGAGAGTACGTGCAAACACTGTTCCCAAGGTTGCATGATATAGGTCCACTCCAAAGGCAGTGACGTCTACACTGGTTCAGTCTCAGGGATGCGCTTCGGAACGCACTGTTCTGTCTGTATCATATTCAGTATACTAATCAGTACTTTGGTCTTATTGTCAGTACAAATATCTATACATCCTTAAAAAGATATATTTGAGCAAAAATGCGTAAGATATTAAAGTGTTGAGAATGTACGGTGCCTTCAATTCAAGTGTATTTTTGTTCTGGTTGTTTTAGGCATAAACCCCGCAAATTCTGTGGAAACAACTTTATTTCTATCTTTGAACATAATGCATGGAAAAAAGGTGCATCCGAAACATGCTTCAAAATGTATTAAGTATCATAAAATGGAATTCTAAGTCATCTGAAGCCATTTATATGGAAAATATATTTGTTACTGTGATTGATCACCACTTAATGTCAAATATGTCCGTAAAGCATTGGTCCTAAAACTAAACCATTTGAAAACCACCATTTCACAGAAATTATGTAGTATTGGTTGAGTATCTTTTGTACTGTTGGACTGTTGTGGGGTTATTGTCTAACAGGGCAAATAACTAAACCTATGAATTGCAAGATAAGTTACTTGGGTGATTATGATTTTACCTATTTTAAGAACTGTAATAATTTGACAATATTACATGTATCATTTATGTTGATGTTGTAACCATGAGAATGATGCATGTCAATATACATTTTAAATATGCTAAAATAATCAAATTAGAAGCTCCACTAAATTGTCATTGCACAGGAGAACAATAGTGAGATATTATTGGATATATTTACAGTAGGCCTTGTGTGGTCAGAAATAAAAAAACAAAATAAATAAAACAAATATTTGGTTATTTCACTCAGTTGTCCTGGAAGTGCAGGCAGTTAGCGTCAAGGGAATTATGTGCTCCTCATTCTGAACATTATATTATTTCTTCATCCTCTACCAAGACTGACAAGTAGGAAATACATGGAGACAGGAAACACACTATTAAGTCATCATCCATGTTTTCATTCCAACAAAGTATTGGATTGTCATTACATCTTCAGCAAAAGTCATTTGAGATAACTGGAACATATGTTGAGTTCAAATATCAGTGGAATTAGACTGCAACTTTGAATCAGAGAGTAATTACTCACTGTCTCACATCTGAACCTTATAAACACTTGAAGTTATTTTTGTCTTTAGGACAGTGATGTATAAACATGAATTCATCATATCTGTACAACACTTATTTTCATTGGCTTGCTCTGCATGCAGATAGAGTTTGCCAATTACCAAGATACGTTTTTTTTTCCCCCTTTATGTCTTTAAAATAGAATATGACTTTTTGTTGTTGTTGTTTTTTTGTGTGTGTGTGATTACCCAGAAATGCAGTAGTCACCTTTTGATAACGTATTTCATTGAAACATTCTATTTTACGATTCATTTAGCATTAATAACACAATGTATGTGAATTCCAAGGCTGTCGCTTTCAACGAAATTACAATATAATGTTCCCAACATCTGCTGAGAGTGGAAAATATATTCAGTGGTCCAGTTCTGTTTTCCACCCCGAATAAACATAATATGAAAACATTTATTCTGTGACATTTAATCAACAGGGGACACCCTGCCTCGTGAATTGGATTAGTACAGTGCTACTGCAAGCCACAGCATTGTGATTGATTCCATTACCATAATACTGCATAAACAGAAATGCATTTACTAAAGATGGAGTTAAATGTTTTGTATTGCAACAGTCCTCACAGACAGTGGAAAGGAGAAAACGTTGACGAATAATTGTATGTCTAGAGGAGCATAATAGTTTTTGTTTGAGGGTTGGGGGGTTTGCTGTAGTGGAATATTACCTGTAGCAGACGCTCAAGCACACAGCAGTTCTTGTGTAGCAGGAAAACGAAAGGGTTTATTTAATTCTCACTCTCACATTTGGTAATAAAGACAACTTACATTTCCAAACATTAATTTTAATAATCCAGTGAGATTTTTGTTTGCACAAGGAGTCAGACAACAGCCAGTGCTGTTTTAAACTAAATTAAATCAACATTTGGCATGACCATCCTTTGCGTTTGAAGCAGCTTTTGCTCTAGGTGTACTTGTGCATAGTTTTTCAGGTAGCTTTGCCGGTAGAATTTTTTGTTGTTGTTGTTGTTGTTGTTGTTGTTTTTTTTTATAGGATTTGAAATACACAAACAGTAATATTTTGAAACCTTAATATCATCTTTAAAAAAGGCTTTCATTTTAAATGTGTTTTAAAATATAATTTGAATAGAAAGTTTATTTTGGTCCATTTAACATGTGCTTTGAGATTAAAAGATTAATTACAGAACAACCAGGCAGGTATGCACAGGCACTCTTACTGCAGTTTCAGTATTCATAAAAATGTTTGAAATGTTGGCCATATTTTAAATAATAAAAAAAATAATGAAGGGCAGGTCAGAAAACAGAACTGTCAGCTTGGTTAAATTAAAGCTCCACTTTCATCTCCGATCATGTTTACCAAGACTTCATTGATTAATGGTCCAATAATGCTGTTAAACCTTGAAATCAACATGCAAACATCAAACAGAACTGTATTTTGACTAAAACTCCCAGAGAGGACTTTGCTTACTCACTTCTGAAGTCCACCACACGTCACTGGAGAGTACTCTAAGATGAGTCAGTGAATGGAAAAGAGAATAACCACACAGCTGAAAACAAGTGACTACAATAGTGAGCTCATGCATTATTAATACAGTCATTAACCACATTCACCTTGCAAAGCTATTGAACGAGCATTTGAAAATGATAAGCGTATACATTTGCAATTAAGTAAGGACACACATTTTGAAGAAAAGGTTGACAAGGACAATGTCAATTGGATGTGATTTAATAATGAAAAAAAAAAAATTAAAAAAATAAAAAGCTGTGAATATAGTTTGATTTTAAAGCAACTGTATGTAGTTTTGTATATTTTGGGGACTTTGGAGTTAAGTGGAATTCACTGGTAAATATGTTACTGTCAAAATTACAGTGGATAGCTATACACGTGCATTTGTTGCTGCTATTAAGCAATCTGTACAGTGGGCCAGTAGTATACAACACAGCAAAACAGAAACAAGCCGCAACATAAAAGAAACAAGCCACAACACAATACAAAACAAACCACAACACAATGGAAACAAGCCACAACACAGTGAAATTAGCACAACACAACCAAATTATTCTGATGCGTTGTGTTGTGGTGATTTTGTTGTGTTGTGGATATTTGTGTTGTGCACTACTGGGCCACTGTAAATCTTCCCCTTTTCACAGAATGTTGAACGGGCTCATTAAACTCACATTTACATAATTGTACAGTTTCTCCATCTATTTCACATGACTATTCATTCATGCTATTCCCTTATCAAGGTCATGACAACTGTAATTCCTGGCAATAGTTGCTCTACCAACACTGTGGGAAGTTCAGCCATGTTATCATGTTGAGAAAAATATGCAGCCGTGACATACATTTTGTCCTTCAGTGCAACAATTATGCTTCTCATTAAAATCTCTGGGGATGTGATTAACAGCTAGCATATTGATTTATCTACTGCTATTTTAAGGAGGCTTTCCTACTCAGTGACTGGAAGATCTCACTCTCATTAAATTAAAACAGAGTGTTGGACAGAGATATGTCACATAAGGTTGTCAGTTATTATTTACTCTTGTACAATATACTTTTTTTTTTTTTTTCTCCACATGATGTTCACATGACTAGTTGGTCGGATGTAGAATTACGTCAAGAACCAGAAAGTATTCATTTATATTTTATTCCACTGATGTTTGCCTGGAGGACAAGACCACAAAATCAGGTTAATAAATAATGGTTTGAGATGTGTGCAGACGCAAGACAAGAGTGTGTATTCCAGAGCAATCATGCCATTAGTGTCACTACTACTATAATTAACATGATCTCATTCATCACTAGCACATATTAATGGCTAATATAGTATAAGCATATTGATTTACCTTTTTTCCCCCAAAAAATGTATTTATTTATTTTTTTTTTTTAGTTTTAATTATTGATTGAAACTTGATTTGATATGTGGATCTATCTGCACTGACAGAAAATGCTGAATTATTGAGTGGCAGTTCACTTAATGACTAGTGCTTTTCTTCTGCATTTCGTTTACTGTGCAGTAGCACAAATAATTTAAAAAAAAATCTCACAGCTTTTCAAAATATAAGTATTTAACTCTCAAAAGATCAATATTCTATTCTATTTAATGGGCAAGACTGTCTCAGTAACTCGATATGGTGAACTGTTCAGTAACCTTTTTTTTTTTTCTCCATGTTGTTTCTGTTTTTTTCTTCTCTTTGTTATTCTCTCTGCATCCTTTGCACGAGGAACAAACTTTCTTTCATTATTATATTCATTCTCCTCATCTGCCAAATCTCATTTGTACTCATTCAAACTTTGAAACCTAGCTGCTTTAAGACATGTCAACCACATGTCTATATATGATATTTTAGAGCTGCGGAAAGAAAAATTACGAATACCATCTTAAATGTCAACATGTTCCTCACACAAAGCATGTCTTAATGAAATACTGTACTACAAAAAAATGTTTATGTTAGTTTTTATTTTTTGAAATGACCACAAAACAATAACCCAGTAAATACATAAATTCTGTATGTCTTTATCACTCTGAAAAGTGCTTTGTTATTAAAGATTTACTAGTTAAACACTTTCAGACAGGTGATGGGCTTTAGTTTTTGGACAACAGCACATTATTTGATTATTACATATCCTTTCCTTTCCTGGCAGACAATATTGGCAGAAGCAGCGTTTCATTCTCAGCTGATAGAAATTGGAAATCAACCCCTGAAACGGACAAATCATGTTTCAGACCTGTTTCAGAATGCAGCTGACTGCTGAAATGCGTGAGTTGGGTTTCTGACAATCTCTTTCACATATTCTATCTGTTCTCTTCTTGCCCGGCCTTTTGTGTTCACCATCTCATTCCTGCTCTGTCTCTCTTTCTCTCTCTCTCTCTCTCTCTCTCTCTTACACACTCACACACACGCAAATTGATACCTGAATTCTGAGTCTTCTGTTAGATGCTCATTGTATCTCTTCAGTGCAGGATATGACTGATTACTTAAACTCACTCATTCTGTGAGAACTTGTTTAATCATTTGCTCAGAAAATACGAAAATATTCTACTCAAGTAAAAGTACCATTACATTAATGACATGTTACTTAAGTACAAGTAAAATTAGCAGTCTAAAAATCTACTCAAGTAAAAGTAAAAAGTAGCTCATTTAATATATATATATATATATATATATATATATGTGTGTATGTGTGTGTGTGTGTGTGTGTATATATAAAAATACTTAGTTACATTTTAACAGTTGGAGGGAGGCAAAAATGGGATAGGCCAAGGGTGTCAAACTCAATTCCTGGAGGGTCACAGCCCTGCACAGTTTAGATATAACTCTAATTAAACACATTTGATCCAGCTAATCTAATCATTTAGGCTTATTTGAAAACTACATGGTATGTGTGTTGGAGCAGGGTTGGAACTAAACTCTGCAGGGCTGCGTCCCTCCAGGAACTGAGTTTGACACCTCTGGGATAGGCCTATAAATCTCAAACTAGTTGTTTTTAATTAAAGGAATCAGTTATTTAGAATAAGATGACATTTGGGCTGTTACCAGGCAAATTAAATCAGTATCAACAAAATTCATCTTTGCAATGCAGAGGAAACACAGAATCTGCATCTGAAGAGGCATTTAGATGTATTTACACACTGTTTAATGCAGGACATGAATGCATTTAACCTGTAGTTACAAATGCAGAAATAATGTTTTGATATATAAGACATAAAATGTTGAATAATGTATACTACAGGTGCTGGTCATATAATTAGAATATCATCAAAAAGTTGATTTGTTTCACTAATTCCATTCAAAAAGTGAAACTTGTATATTATATTCATTCATTACACACAGACTGATATATTTCAAATGTTTATTTATTTTAATTTTGATAATTATAACTGACAACTAAGGAAAATCCCAAATTCAGTATCTCAGAAAATTAGAATATTTACATTTGAGTTTCAATTAATGACCATCCCTACAGTATAAATTCCGGGTATCTCTTGTTCTTTGAAACCACATTAATGGAGAAGACTGCTGACTTGGCAATGATCCAGAAAACGAACACTGACACCCTCCACAAAGAGGGTAAGTCACAGAGGGTCATTACTGAAAGGTGTGGCTGTTTACAGAGTGCTGTATCAAAGCATATTAAAATGCAAAGTTGACTGGAAGGAAGAATTTGGGTAGGAAAAGGTGCACAAGCAACAGGGATGACTGCAACCTGGGCTAAGGAGAAGAAGAACTTCCTTCTGCTGACCAGCTTTTTAAAGATGCTGATTTCATTTTCCAGCAGGATTAGGCACCTGCCCACACTGCCAAAAGCACCAAAAGTTGGTTAAATGACCATGGTGTTGGTGTGCTTGACTGGCCAGCAAACTCACCAGACCTGATCCCCATAGAAAATCTATGGGGTATTGTCAAGAGGAAACTGAGAAACAAGAGATCAAAAAATGCAGATGAGCTGAAGGCCACTGTCAAAGAAACCTGGGCTTCCAGACCACCTCAGCAGTGCCACAAACTGATCACCTCCATGCCACGCCGAATTGAGGCAGTAATTAAAGCAAAAGGACCCCCTACCAAGTATTGAGTACATATACAGTAAATTAACATACTTTCCAGAAGGCCAACAATTCACTATTTTTTTTTTTTCTTGAATATTTCTGAAGTATTCTAATTTGTTGAGAAAGTGAATTGGTGGGTTTTTTTGTTAAATGTGAGCCAAAATCATCACAATTAAAATAACCAAAGACTTAAACTACTTCAGTCTGTGTGCATTGAATTTATTTAATACACGAGTTTCACAATTTGAGTTGTATTACTGAAATAAATTAACTTTTCCACGACATTCTAATTTATTGAGATGCACCTGTATAAAAATATAAAGATAATCAAAATAAGCAAAAAGGTACAGTAAGCTTCTCCAAAGCTAAAGCCTTCTGGTTTCATTTTGTTTCAAGTCATGTATTTTGCCAGTTCTCATTCTATCAAATTTATTTTTCATGCTTTGCTTAGTGTATAAAAATTAATGTCCTGTATTTTTAATTTAAAATCTTTGTAGGCAACAACCTCTTTGACATACCAATGCGTAGACTTCATTAAATATTTGGTAACTCATTGGTTTTTACTGTTTTAATTATATCCTTAAAGTCAGTAAATAAATATCTTTGTTTAGCATGACGGATTAGATTATTCCTCCAGCACCGTTGTTGAAGGCTGTAGTGGTTTTAGCATGGCTCCTTCTCATATTGCCATGGTTATTAAGTTTTAGGAGTCTATATGGTAAACTTTTGCTACAATGTGAATGTGACTGATACTACAGGGCTGTTTTAACACACTTGTATTCATATACAGTTTACAAAAAAAACAAAAAAAAGATAAAGATTTGTGAGTTAGTTTGTCCTGCTGTTACCAGGTAGGAACTGATGAATAAAGTGTCTGGTCAATTATTCATGCAAGCAGATGGTGCCACTTCTGCTGATTGTACATTTTGACTGTTAAAAAAAAAAAGAAACACAGTTGCTAAAAAAAAAAAAAAAAAGAGGAAGAAAAGGGTCTGAAAAGTCTATATACCCCAGTCAAAATGTTACTGAGATAATAAATTATTCTACATAAAATCATGTCAGATATCCAACAAATCCGTTGTATGTTAGTCTGTTTATAATTAACCAATCACACAACTAAAAGTAATTAAACATCTAAAACATTAATAAAAAAAATTAAAAAAAATCAGCTGTTTCTGTAGGATATTCTTAGCATTCTTATTGCTGAAGTCATATTGTTGGTCTGGAAAGTTCCTATAAAGATGTTTTGCAATCTCGTTGTGAAAAGATACCAATCATGGGGAAGGCTACAAAGGTTTTAAAGCTTGCCAAATTTTGTCAAAAGTATGTGGCAAAACGTTTCAAAGTCTTATACCTTCTAAACTTATGGGAATTTAGTTTCATGTTACATGTTATAAAAACGTGTAATAACAAGGTGCTTGTCACCCCAACAACATCATAATCACAATCTAGTACAATGGTTCAAGCATTTGTCTATAGGACTGTCTCTCTTCAGATGGGACCTGGGCAGTAGTCAAGATAGAAAGAGTCATGAAAGGTATCAAATACCAGACCATTTCGGCTCAAAACCTGCAGGACTCCATTACAAAGACAAAGACGAAGAGGAATTTCATCTTTCAGCACGATAACCCCAACCAAAAATCAAGTCAACAAAGGAATCGATTCAGAAGAAGAACATTTTGGAACAGTAGAGTAAGAGCCCAACCTTAAATCCAATAAAAAACTTGTAGTGTGACGTGAAGATTGGAGAGCCCTCTCAGTTAGATGAATCTGTAGCTCTTTTGCAAAGTAAAATAGACAAATAAAGATGTGCTAAATCGATAGACTGGCTGTTGTATTAAAAGCAAACCATGCTCTGACCAAGGATTTTTTTTTTTTTTTCTTAAAATGTTCTATGTTTTTTTTAGGAAAAAACTGACTTGATTGATTGATTATTCTTCTCAAACGCCTGCAATTTTTTACAGGGGCATGTAGACGAGCTTAAATTGACCTTTGAGAATTAAATACAGATAAGAACATATGTGGTTATAAACACCACTGGATATATTTGCAATATAGTTTTCCTGGTATACTCATGGTTTATGTTTTTGTGTTCATAATGTGTCTGCCCACACCTAATGCCTCTGAGATTATTGTACTGTCTCTGCTTAAATGTCATAGAATATATTCATACCACACCAGTGCGAATTTTTAGCGTAAAATGGACACGTTTTTTAATTTTCTCTGATAAGTGACTGATCCATATTTTACACCAATATTAAGCCATCAAAGTATGAGACATCAAAGAGTGCCATTCTTTCAGTCACAAGAAAGAAGCTGATTGAAATGTCCCTTTGTTGTTGTGTTGAAAGAATCTCTTCTCCAGAGACTAAAAAATATCCCCAGCTATCTGCAGATCACAAACTATAACTCCAAATTTAATAGCAGCATTCCGTTTGTTGTTCAAAACGCTGCACCATCTTTATCCTTCCATGGTAGATTACATGTTTTAATCATTTGGCAGTTTATAAGAATATTGTGGATCCCCCAAAACATAACCTGATTGTTTGATATAAATGTTGTTTCAGGATGTTGAACCAGAAACATGTCATAAAATTATGGATACCATCTTAAAGCTTAAATATGAATATTATTAATTTAAAAAAATTATAATAATAAAATAAAAAGCTTAATTAGATAGTTAGCAGGTCATTAAGCTTACACAAGGAAAAAATGAAGGTAACACTTTAGAATGGGAAACACTTATTAAATATTAACTATGACTTTTCCCTCAATAAACTCCTAAGTTTCACTCCTGCTTATTAATAGTAAGTAAGGTAGTTTAGGTATTGGGTAGGATTAGGGTTGTAGAATAAGGCATTAATAGGTGCTTAATTACTACTAATAAATGGCTAATATTCTAATATGCATGCTACTTAGCAACTACTTAAGAGACCCTAAAATAAAGTGTTACCAAAATGAATATATGATGCATGCAAACTACCTTCCCAGTCTCACTAGAAATACGTACCTCTACCTACATTTATGTAAAAAAACAACAACAACAACAAAAACACTATGTACAAATCACTGAAATGTAATTGAAACGAACACTAGAGGCATTACAATTCTGACGACTTGTGACAACACACAAATTATGATTTACATGGCCAGATTAAGGAAGCCAAATTTTACATAATTCCTTGCACAATATTATGACGTCAAAACAGTTTTAATTTGAAAAAAATTATACTTTTGCACATAAGCATCATACAACTTTATTGGGTTTTCTAACATAGTAGGTTTGCTTGGTAGTTTAAGCAATATGGCATTGCACCGTATGAAGATGAAGCATTCTGGTACAAATCCAGTGAAACTACAGTTTGAGAAACAGCTCAGTCCCACATAGATGGAAGTTAAAATAGCACAGTTTGCTAACACTGTTGGGTAGGTTTAGGGTTGGGTTTGGTGTGGGGTTTTCCAACACGATACAGCATTAACCTTTTAGCAACGCTTTGAATTCTAAACTGCTGCAATACATAGCTGAAGCAACGTAACGGACACATATTAAACACATATTTTAGTGCCACTCACTAGACATTTCACTTTGAAACTGCCACGAAACATGCAGTCATGTAAGTAATATTGGTGTTGCAGACACGTCGCCACAAGCACACATTTTCAATGAGCCTGGGTTGCAAATTATTCAGTGTTTTAATCTTTTAGGATCAATGCATTGCTCTGTACCAGGATTGTTTTCCCTGTGTTCACAGGGCTTATTAAAAGTAACCCGAAACACACAGTTCTTTCCATTAACCTTAACTCTTACCCCAGGGCGGAACGCAAAAGCAGTGTGTTCAGCCGGTGCGTAGTCGGCTGTCATTTACCACTTTTGAATATCCAATTAACAAAAGTAATCATTGAAATGTGGAAGCAATTCTGTTGTTATGGTAAATGTCATAGGATTGATAATCATATTAATCCACGATAAGCCACCCATTTATTTCTCCCTGTAACTAATGTGGAATTTGCAATTAATCATTGTGGTTTAATTAATGATTTATCACACATAATGTGGTTGGCAGTAGACTGATCGTATCATTCTTAATTCTGAAAAATACAATTATTTGGTATATTTCAACACAGAAAAAGGCCTACGTATTGGAAAGATTTATTCTTTGTAAGAACTAGGGTGTTCATACCTAAAGGAAGGTTTAATATTTATGAGCAACCAAACCTGTTTTGCAACTTAAACCCAACCTGCAAACATCGCCCATTATCTGCTCCCAGTAATCAATCTTAAAATCCCAATTACCCATTAGCCTTAATGCTAGGCATGCAGAGATAAATGAAATCTCTTTGGGGTACTCACTGCACAGCTGAAACAAGACAGGACCCAGAATGCTGTGCTTCGTTGCTAGAGACAATGGGCTAATTGTGCAAGGTTGCGCCTCAGTTAAAAATCTCAGCGTCTATGCGTCTCTAGGGTTTTGAGACTCCGCCAGTGATTAGGTGAGCCACAACATTAGACACGCACAGCCATTGTCTCTTGTTATGTGTATTCTAATTAATAAGTGGTGGATTCTTTATCTAGGAATAATGTGTTGGTCTCAAAGGGCAGCTCTTTGATTATTATGGGGCAGGACCTTATTCAGTGCAGTGCGAAACTTCCCATCCAGCCTTTGAATGACATATGAACAGATTAGTTAAATAAGACAGAGTTTCCTATAAACGTGTTGATAATATGTTTCTTGTTAACCTCAGTGTAGCAATCCCTCTTTTCTGTGTAGTTACGATCTAATCTCTGTTTCAGTTCAGCAAATAGTTTTGAACTCTTCGAACATTCTTATAAATATGATTAAGCAATATTTTGAAGACATCAAAACCTTGTGGACTGATGTTGCGAGATGCTGAAAAACAGAGAGACATGACACCACTGCCAAACATGGCTGTCTATAGACTATTAAATAGTGATGATGGAAGAAAAAAAAAGAACCTGCCTTGTGTGGATCGCCCATAGATTGGACAGAGTGATAATCTCAGTTGCACAATGGACTGCTGTATACTGTACGTCATATACTGTAGAATTTTTTTTAGAAAACATTACTGGTAATTTTCTGCAAGGACATTATCCATTAAGTTTACAGATATTTTCTCTATACCTAAAATACTACACAATAAAATGTGTAATTCAAAATATACCAATACACCAATAGAAGATGATTTTCACCACACACACACAAAAAAATAAAAAGTAAAATAAAACAAAGGTTGTTTTTTTTTTTTGTTTGTTTTATTCAGTGGTGGAAAATCAGTAAATTCCTTCATATCAACAGTGCATTATGCCCTGATGTAATTAACTTTTAACTACTGAAACTTAGCATTAAAAATAATTAAATAAATGGAACTTATATGTGTTTGTTTTATTTGATCACAATATTACAATTAAGTGAACGAAGAGGATGGATTTTAAACAACTTTGCTGTTGGGTGCGT
This sequence comes from Acrossocheilus fasciatus, assembly GCA_036784905.1. NCBI lineage: Eukaryota > Metazoa > Chordata > Actinopteri > Cypriniformes > Cyprinidae > Acrossocheilus > Acrossocheilus fasciatus. The sequence continues at coordinate 4,643,928 of CM071953.1, forward strand.
TGCCTTAAACCTTTATTTTTTAAATAAAGTTTTAATTAGCAATCACCGCACACTGTATTTTTGTTTCTTTTTATCTGTCCTCACGATAACTTTTCATCCTTCCAGTCTTTTTTTTTTTTTAATCCTATTAACTAACAAAAGCCAGTTGCTTAATGCCAGGAAATAATAGTAAAACACAAACATAAGTATTAGTAATGGACTTGACTAATTCTGTGATGTTTTGTTGTATTAGTTGGCCTGTCTCACATCCTCTTTGATAAAATATTATTTCAATTTACTCATTATTTCAACTTCAAGCCAACTTTAGGTCAATATTTGCATCTTTTTAATTTCTAAATAATATTTCAAAGATATCTGCAAAAAAAGCTGCTATACATGTTTATAGAAATCTTTATGTAGATGATAACACCAAATTCTAAAGGTACTGCAGAACTGTGTTTTCTGTTAGCAGAGTCTTATTATATAGTAATGGCATACGCTTCAGCACAATGCCAAGTGACTAGGTGAAGAAAGCTTGGCAGTGTGTAGAGTTCTGGGAGAAAGCTGGAAATTTGTCCTCTGCATGCACACTGGCATTTGGCTGTGGTGCTGAACTCATGAGGTGCACAAGACAGCAAATGAGACAGAGCTGGGGATGTGCTGATGTATTTTGTGCTGTTCTCAACATCAGCATCCCTGTGCACTGAAGCTATGGAAGCAGTGAAAAGCTGTGAGTGCTGGTTACAAGTAGCTCTTAGTTTATTTGCCAGCTTCTTTGTATTGTCCTACTGTCAAACAAGCCTGTGGTGCATTGTGTCAAACAAATTTGTGTCCTGGATGATGCCAAAAATAATCTGAAACAGATCTCACTTTTTAGATAGTAACACAGAAACTATTTTAATTATATTAGGGTGACCATATGTTTTTTTTTTTTTTTTTTTTTTTTCCAGAACATGTTCTGGCTGGGTTTTCTAAAATTGTTTAGCACAAACCCCATCTATTTTCTTTTTTTTTCTCCAGTAAAACTCACTGCTTTGGCTGAGCCAATATTGTTGTGTCGAGATGGTTGGGATGCTCAGACAGAGAAATATAATTATTATACAAAGCCTCATTGCTTTAGTGTCATAGGGGAGTAGAACGTCACTAATACAGTATTAAGTATCTTGCATTATCGTTGTATTTGAACTCATGGTCTGTTTCCCCCCACAGGAAGCTGCATGAGGAAATTCAGGAATAACCAAAGGGCAAACCACACAGACGTCTAAATCCCCCAGTGGGCCAGAAATCTCTGGAGGACACAGTATTATTTTTGAGAGGACAATGATGAATGGGATGTGCAATAAATGGCTTCGCAGGGGACTGTTATTAATGATAGCATAGGAAGCTGGAAGACACACTCATACTCATGCTCAGAGACATGTTCTGAAGGCAGATCTCCCGCGCGCTCTCACGCTTTCTCTTGGTTTAATTTATTTGTTGTGTTTTTATTTATTTATTTTTGAAGATGCCGTGTCAGCTCACTCGTATAGATTCTGCACACTAGGTCTTATAGAATATGTCAGTCAGAAGGTCAAATTCAACAATGATTTGTCTCTTGCAGTTACTAATAAAAATAACTGATTTTTATCACTTAGGCTTTGTTTCGACAGGCAGCAAGAATACATTTTTTGGTGTATGTAACACAATTCAGTTTAGTTGTTTGTTGTCTAAATACAGCTTAAAAGTTGTTGTTTTTTGGTAGGGGGAGGGGGGTTATCATATAATTGTTATTCTTATAAATATCATAAATTGGAATTTAAAAAATTAAATCAATACATTTTTATGCCAAACAAGAAACGGAAAAGCATTAACGCTGACAAATGGTCGGTTCACACCTGAGAAACCTGAGATATAAATGTTGTTCAAATTAACACAGGACATGACACTACAAAAAATATAAATAATTAAATAAATACAATTTATAAATGAAATTATGTACATTTATAACACTATACTTTGTTTTACATACTAGTTAACGCTGCCGCATGAGTGTAGGCCTGGGAAAATAAATCGATTCATCGCGAATTGAGTAATTTTTCTGCATCGATTCTGAGATTATCAAAATGCATCGTGATTCTCTCTTGAATTGATTCTGAGCTTAGTTTGTAACAGCAGATGGCACTTCATGCTTTAGAAACAGCCGTTCTGTGCTTGCTTCCAGTTCCGTACATACACCACTTGAACATAAAATTATCATTCATACGTTGTTTAAAAGGTTGAAGCGAATTACAAGGGTGTTCATAGTGGGCTGTGTTTACATTAATCTCACGTCATAAAAGCATTAAAGCTGATGTGCAAGCACATTTAACCACTTACCTGACTTAGCCAAACACACAAGGGCTCTTGTTCGTGAGCATTTGAGTGTACAATTAAAAACTAAGCTCAGAATCGATTCTAGAGGAAATCGTGATGCATTCCGATAATCTCAGAATCGATCCACGAATCGCGATGCATTGATTTATTGTCCCAGCCCTACATGAGTGTTTCTATTACAGTGATCATGGGTGTGATGGTAAATTGTTTTCTCTTCTGACTGCCATTATCAATCTCTCTGTCTTTTATTTATTTTTGAAAGTCATGAAAACACTACTGTGGAATACATTTGATGTGCACAATATATTTGATAATAATAATAATAATAATAATAATAATAATAATAATAAGTTTTATTTATATAGCGCCTTTCCAGAGCTCAAGGACACTTTACAATAAACATAAGAAATGGGAGGAAAACATCAAACAATAAACAGAAAGAATAGAACATCAGAAATCCAAAGAGTAATATACAACATAAAACAAAATAAACAGAAATAGTCTCTCGTTCACCACTATAGAAGTTTACCTAACTAGAATAGTGAAAAAGGTCCATTAGTAGTTATTGAACCCATGAACTCAACCTACACATACTTTTTTATTAGTTTATTTGTTTGCTGAATATTTCAAACTATTTGCTAATCACATTTATGCCTTTAGTTCAAAGGGTTAATTTAAGGCTCAATCCTTTAATATTTTATATATTAAGTACATTTGAATATTATGTTGTGTGACATTTATAGCCATACTGAAAGCAACAATACAAATTACTTCAGACCTTGAAAATAAGTTAAAGAAAACATGAACACTAAAATTGTCAATGCGAAAAATAAATAAATAAATAATAATAATAATAATTATAATAATAATGGGTAACACTTTATTTCAATAGTCCACTTTAGACATTCTACTAACAGCAAGTAACTTTGCAACTACATGTCAACCAGCAGTCATTAGAGTATTAGTAGACTGTCTGCTTAATATCTTCTAATACTTTATACTGGTGGGTCCACAACATGCAACATACTGACTATGAGAAACTTTGCAAGTATATGTCAACTTATTCTACTAACCCTAAACCTACCCTAATAGTCTACTCTGAGAGTTAGTAGACATGTAGTTGCACATGAATGAGAATTAGTTTACATGTAGTTGACATGTAGTTACAAAGTTACTTATAGTTAGTAGAATGTCTAAAGTGGACTATCAAAATAAAGTGTATCTGAATAATGTGTACTCCACTACAAATACTATGTACTTTTAATAATGTTAGAATGTTTTGATATTTTTGAATTAGATTATGTACTTAATTTCTTTGAGAGTGTAGTGCCTTTGTGGAAAGAACCCACCCACACCATAGATATATGTACATAGATTCCTCATCAGCAGCTGTTTATATGGGGTGCTTATGGGGCGCATATATGAATATCTATATCTGCAATAAACAGATGATTTTGGTGAACTAACACAAAATTGTAACTGTAACGGGGCGAATGAGACGTGAGATGTGTGGATCCATTTGCAGGCTTTTATTAGACAGAGACGTGGTCATAAGAGGCATGTTTCAAACAGTGGCAAACAGGAATAACACAGGCAAGACCAAGAGTAAATCCTAAGGAAAGCATGGGTCTATTATCGGCAAACAATATCCAGAGGGCTTGAGAAGAGGGGTAGTCCAATACCATGAGCAATAGTCCAGGCGAGGTACAAACAGTCCGAACGGCAAGACAAGGGTTAATCCAAGATACACAGGCAGGAATCAGGAAACGGGAAACAAGGTAACATAAAAAAACTAGACTAACTAGAACTGGAGACTAGACTCAGTAAAGCAGCTATCACTCGGTGAGAGATAAACGCAGAAACAATACTAAAGACTAAACAGAAACACGGAAAGGCTCGGTAAGGCAGCTAACACGAGGAGAGTGCTAAACGCTAGAACAATACTCGGCAATCTGAGCAGAAACTGAGTTTATATGGTGTGTGTAATAGCTTTCAGGTGAGCGTGTGATTGGTACAGCTGTGTGCAATCAGTGCAGTGGAACATGGGAAATGTAGTGCAGGGTGATGTGTAACAGACTGTGTGGTGTGAAAGTCAATGTAATCAGAGGGCGACCTCTGGTGGCTAGCGGATGGAAGCCCATGAACCAGATTCATGACAGTAACACAATGTTGTAGCATTTTGGAAAACTCATTGATTTTCACTGACAAAATCAATCAAAATTCACAGCCAATCAGAAAAGTATGTGGGCCATAAATACATATTCATTGTTTGAGCACTCCATGATGGCGGACGCATCGATTTGTGTGGAGCGGTCAAATGTGGAATCTATGTAGTTACAGCCCACACACTTTTCTGATTGGCTGAGAATTTTGATTGATTTTGTCACATCAAGTAGCCGTGTTACATCTAGTGTGGACAGACAAATTGCTTATCGCTGGAATCTTATCACATCATGTCTAGTTGGGACACGGAGTCTGTAAATTTGGGTAACCAGCACCGAGTAACCATCTGCAAAAACTCGGGCCTCATTTTGTTCTGGTGAGAATCACATTCATTTCTTAGGAACACTATCTTCATTTGACTTGCATGATGGGGAAATGTGAAATGGAGTCATCTTTAGTCTAACCATTGACTCCTTATTATTTATGGTGCCTGCAGGACTAGACCGATGCCCTTGAAAACACGACAATAAGCCAATGTGAAAATAGGGATTGGGAAAAAATGAATGTCTCCACACAGGTCTGGGTTTCTACAAGGGTGTGCAAATTCAATTATTTACTTGTACATGTATCCTGCCTGTGGGCTGACCGCACAATCTAAATGGTAATAGCAGCACATTTTATTTTATTTCATTCTATTTCAACCAATGTTCTATGACAAAATTTCATTGGCTAGTCATGAGGTGGCTCTAGCACAGCCACGGCTTCATTATCACAGAACTAGAACAGTTAACTTGATGATTATATTTAATCCTCAACAGACCCAATGCTCATCAAGTATGCAGTATCAGTGCATTGAAAGCCATAATGGGAAGCATAGGGGCCTTCATTAAAGAGAGATGGAGTTATAGCATGTAAACTGATGAGGAGTTATAACACAAGAGGAAGTGATGTTTCCTGAACATTACTAGGAGTCGACCATTTTTAATATCATCATTTTAATTTTTGGATAAATCTCACAATAAAACACGAGTGATATTTCACCCCCAAAACCACCCAAATAAATGAATGAACTGTGTGTGTGTGTGTGTGTGTGTATGTGTGTGTGTGAGTGAGTGAGTGAGTGAATGAGTGAGTGAATGAACTAACTATATTTTGCTTTAAAATGCCTATGTTTATAATCAATATTGTTTTAATCTCTTTTTTTTTAGAAAAAAAAAAAAAAAAAACTTCTTATAAAGACCCTATTTAAAAATGTGTCTTAAAGGTCAACATAAGCCATCTATGTATATCACAATGGTATTTAATGGTACAATTTGATTGCATTTTTAATTGTAATAATTTTAGATTACATTTTCAACATAGCACTCAAAACACATCCAGAACAGAGCTGCCAATGTAATTCGGTGAGTTGTAAAGACTTTATTTTCCCTTTCATTTTAACAGGTAACTTGGCTGGAAATGCAAATAATATGTAACAAGATTGTTATAAATCTAAACCTTTCATTTGCACCCGTCTTGAAATTGTATTGGTCACCGCTTCTAAAAAAAAAAAAAATGAGCTGAACCATTACAAACAGAACCAGGAATAAATCTAGCATTAGCCTGCAATCTTCCTTATGTCAAAGTAAATTGCTTTCATCTTAGCTGGGTTTCCAGGGTTTCTTTGTAGCAATGTGACAAGGCTACTGATTAAACCAATGGGGGATCAATAACGCACCGGGCACGACTGAAAACTAGCACAGAGAAATCACCGCCCCGACCTCTCAGAGCTGCCACTGATAGAGTTCAGCTCACGATGGGCACAGCGGTGTGAGACAGGATCCTCTGTGGTGTCTTTCACCCAGCATTTTCCGCTGGAGCGCAACGAAGATGTGGGCTACGCATTTGCACCTTTTGATTACCAGTTTGTTAGATCATGACTAATGAGGTCTGACAAACACAGAGTGATTGTCATTGACAGGGGCTAGTGGGGGAGATCTCACTGCCTAATATCATCAGGAAATGGAGCAAGGGAAAGGATGAGGGCTTACAACCAATATCCTTTGTTAAAAACAAGCAAAACAAGATTCAGAGGTCTTCCTGGAGTGTTTTTGAGTGTGTGGCACATATGCTGTTTTCACTGTCAGCCTGGAAACTCTTTTATCAAATTCATTGAGTAATAGCATTCAAAATGTCACTAAATATATTTATAATGTTACAAGAATGTCTAATCTAAATCAGTTGCACTGCTTTTGATTATATTGAGCTGATCAAAATGATTTTTATCAATATAAATATATTTAAAATAGAACTGTTTTGTAACATATATGTATTTACTGTCATTTATGATCAATTCAATGCAATTCTGCTGATTTTTTTTTTTTTTTTAAACATACTGACCCCAAACTTGTGAACAGTAGTGCAGCTCATAACCAAAATTCACAATTCTAATATGATCCAGGGCATTCTCGGATAACTTTTTGGGATACAGGTAAGGTTAGGAACAGGTTTGGTGGTATGGGTAGGTTTAAGGGTGGGTTAAGGTGTAAGGGATGGGGCAACAGTGTAATTATAAATGTAATTACAAAAAATAATTATAGATGAAACTATATATAGGTATATTTAAAAATATAAGTACAATGTAAAAACATGTATGTACACAATAAGTACATTGTATCAAATTATTAATTTAAATGTAAGTGCATAGTAGTTAAGGCCACCTAATATAAAGTGGGACCTAGAATAGTTTAGGACAATACAGCTATACAAACACCAGAAGCCTTGGGTAAGGTTGCAGGCAGTATGGCTCACTGGCTGAGATGTGAGCAATGTGGCTTTGTGTAGGTTTACGGCTAACACCACGTTCATCATCAGTGGGTGAAACAGTCTGCAACGTCTGGCAGACTAGCACACCCCGGAGTGATAGAACGGGGTGGATATCTCCACTGACGGCATCCACAGAGCCCAGTGAGACTTCAACCGTGTGAGCACTACTGTGTTGACCCTTGAAAAGAAGAGTTCCAAATAAACACTAAATCCGCCCACTGCAAAGTTGACACTCTTTTAGCAGTTACCTCGCTCCAGCTGCTTAAAACACTGAACTGGTGAGATACTGTCAAGTTTGCATCAGTTGTTTTTGCCAGCATCTCAAAGTGTATCGCTGTGCAGATATTCTGCAAAGATTTTTAGTTGCTATGCTATGTCTCTAGTTTTGTGTTTTGCTAGGGTCTTTGTGACTACTTGTAGCATAAGGCAGAACATGCTAACATGCAATCTGTCCAATCAGAATGCTGATATTGTGTGCCGCCGCTGCTATCCACCATCTTGTCCGACAACTACAGCCGGACTCCATAGAAATCCAAGTTAAAACAGGGTAAAAAAGATCGACTGAATTGAAACTTTTTATATATAACTTAATATAAAAATGTGTGCAGGGTTAGCTGTGCTGTTGTAGGCTACCACAGTATCAAAAATATGGGTTTCACTTTATTTTGATGGTCCCTTTAACACATTCCATTGACTATAAGTAATGTTACACCTACATTTCTACTGACTCTCATTACAGTGTTAGTAGTGTATTAGTTGACTGGTAGGGTTAGGGTTAGATTAAGTTGACACGTTCTTGCAGAGTTACTTATAGTCAGTAGAATATCTGTTGGGAGACCAACACAATAAGGAGTTAGTAGATATGAAGCAGACAGTCTACTAATACTCTTATGAGAGTTTGTTGACATGTAGTTGCAACATTACTTAGTGTCAACAGAATGTTCGAAAGGGACCATCAAAATAAAGTGTTACCAAAATATGTTAAAGGAATTTCTATAAAGTACTTGTTTTGCGTACCAGATTTGCCCATGTCCGGCAATGTATGCGTGGCTTGTAGCGCTTAAGTTAAAATACTGAGCATAAAATAGTAAAATAATATGTTAAAACGTGTGCTCTTATCATTCTGTGGACAAAATCCTGTGAAAGTTGGGAGCTGTATATGCACGTGTGCACATGTTTTCAATGCAGCTAACCTCACATCGATTCGTCTCATCTTCCCACTCATTCAACTATGACAGGTCTTTTACTGCAAAAAGACAGTCATTGCGACACTGTGAAGTGATGAAACTATAGCACCATGTTAAATGGCACCATGCTAAATTGTCGGCTCGGAAAATATAAAAATGTGAATAGAAACACCAGAGACCAGAAATGTAAAGCACTGTTCCAGTTGGGTGAGACTTCCGCATTCAGAAAAATGTGGATTAGATTGTGTTTTATTAGTGTCTACACCTACCCCAACCCTGAACAATAATGCAAAAACAGTAATAATTTTACAGTGTGACAAAAAAAAAATATGCTATATTGATGTGCACATGCCCAGTAGCTGCAGCTGTATACCTTCTAGCCTTAACCACAAATCAGACAGGAGAGCAGATTAACTTCGGTCGACTTGAACTTGAAAAATGGTGTGTTCTGCGATTAAAATAAAATACGTTATGATGTTTATTCATGTTTATTTCATGCTGTAAGTACATATGAAAAGACGATCAGTTCACGTGTTTGAAGTGAGGTAATGCAGTGATCTGTCACAACACATTAAAGAGCCACAAAACGGTATTTATTATTTGAATTTCATAAAAAAAAAAATAAATTGAAAGCTGAGAATCCTGATATATTGTTTTATACCAGAGGTAACCTGCCTGTGTGTTGTCTGTCGGCACGTTGTCAGTTTACTCTTTGGTCTGCAATGTACTTTTCACTACGTGTAGTGTAAGAGCGTGTGTAGTATGTCAGGGATAGCAACAGTAACTAAGGGTAGGCGGGTCTTTGCAAATGGTCAGTTAGGTTGCACAGGTCATCCAGCTCCTCCAGGATGGCACATTCATATGTGCCGTCACAAGGAGGTTTGGTGTGTCTCCCTGCACAGTCTCAAAAGCACAGAGGAGATACCAGGAGATGGCCCGTTACACTAGTGGCTCATTTCCACTGAGCGGTACGGTACAGTACAGTTCAGTACAGTACAGTACGATTCGATATGGGTAACCCTGATCAGGCTTGCGTTTCGACTTCCAATAGTTCCCTTACTTGGTAGGCGTGGTGTATGCCAGAAAGTAGCGATCAACGATAAAGCGCGACAATAAGTGCTATTCTGCCTTTTTTTGTTAAATGTCAGTTTTAATGAACAATAATAGCCATTATAAAAGTATAAGTACAAAGTGTAAGAAGCTTATATAAGAGAAAATAAAGACAAAAGCAAACAATTCAGTCAAACGTATGCGACAGGTCAGCGCTGTACTACGGTAAAGTTCAAAATAAATATATAAATTTAAACATAACTTTGTGCTCAGCCAAAACGATATGACCATGAACAAATAATGGATTCATGAGACCACGAATGCCTGTTAAATATAGCCTACCCAAAACGAGTTGTATCTCATGTTTAATCACTACAGGGACATCAGAGCCAGTGGCAAATGTCGGAAGGACTAGCCGAGCTAAGGCTGCTCTATGTGGATACATGAGCACTGAGCCCGGTGCCTGGTGATCGCCTTGAGCTCTGAAATCGGCATAGCAAATTTTCAAATAGGCGCTCTTTTTATAAATAAACCGCAGATTTCAGTTTTAAACAATTACATTCTCACCTGAAAAACTCTTAAAACTAAATTTCATGACACAATAACATTATATTTAGAAAATTATGCGGGTTTTTGGGCAATGACATTTCACAAGAACACGGACTTGAATCGTCACGCAAAAGTGACAATTCAGTCAACGTTCTGCAGTGAGTTTAGCTCCACCCTTTTGGTACCCTTTGCTGTGTTAGGTACCCCAACAGAAGGGTACCAAAAAAGTGGTATGGTACAGTTCGCTATTTTGGTACCATTCACAACTTCTGACAGTGGAAACGGAAATAATTGCGTACTGTACCATACTTTACCGAACCGTACCGCTCAGTGGAAACGAGCCATAGGAGAACTGGACAGGGTTGTAGAAATGCAACAACACAGCAGAAAAGAAGCATATCTGCTCCTTTGTGTAAGGAGGAGCCCCCCAAAATGACCTCTGCATGACTGTCAGAAACAGATTCCATGAGGGTGGCTTGAGGGCCCTATGTTCTGTATTGGAACCTGTGCTCACAGCCCATCACCGTGCAGTTCGATTGGCATTTGTCAGAATTGGCCGGTCTGCCATTGGAGGCCGTTCTCTTCCTGGATGAGAGCAGGTTCACACTGAGCATGTGACAAACATGAAAGAGCCTAGAGTCGCTGTGGGGAATGGCAGGCATCTTAACATTCCCCACAGCAACTCCAGGCTCTTTCACGTTTGTCACATGCTCAGTGTGAACCTGCTCTCATCCAGCATGACCGTTTTGGCAGTGAGCCAGTGATGATATGGGGAGGAATATCCTTGGAGGGTTGCACAGACCCCCACATGCTGTTAGGCCATCGTCAGATCTTAAGCTGGTGCATTGGGCCCTGGGTTCGTCCTGGTGCATGACAGTGCCCAGCCTAATGTGGTCAGTGTGTGTAGGCTGTTTCTGGATGACGAAGGCATTGATGCCATCATAATCCCCAGACCTGAATCCAATTGAGAACCTCTGGGACATTATGTATCGGAGCATCTGAAGCCGCCAAGTAGCACCACAGACTGTCCAGGAGCTCACTGATGCCCTGATCCAGGTCTGGCAGGAGATAACCCAGGACACCCATCCACCATCTCATCAGGAGCATGCCTAGATGTTGTTGGGAGAGTATAGAGGCACATGGGGGCCACACATTACAGACTTACATTCTGAGTTGCTCTTGATTTTGGTTTTCATTGACCACTGTCACATTATTTTGTTCTCAACCAATTACACAATGTATAAGTGAATATTTTCAACTTAAATATTTAATTTACTGAGATTCAATGTATGATTTAAGTGCTCCATTAAAAAAAAGGTCACACTTTATATTAGGTGGCCTTAACTACTATGTACTTACAACAAAAAATAAGTACAATGTACTTATTGTGTTCATATTGTATTGCAAAACACTTCTGCTGCTATTGAGGTGGGATACAGGTAAGGTTAGGGACAGGTTTGGTGGTATGGGTAGGTTTAAGGGTAGGTTAAGGTGTAAGGGATGGGTCAACGGTGTAATTATAAATGTAATTACAGAAATTAATTACAGATGTAATTACATATAGGTATTTTTAAAAATATAAGTACAATGTAAAAACATGTATGTACACAATGAGTGCATTGTACCAAATGATTAATTCAAATGTAAGTACATAGTAGTTAAGGCCACCTAATATAAAGTGGGACCAAAAAAAAAAAAAAAACTCCAATGCCTGCAATTTTCTAAACTGTGGTCAGATCCATTCATGTCCTTTCTTGTAGCTATTTTTGCTATATTGATTTTCTAGATTGATAAAAAATTATCCACCTTTAAATATGTTCATATATACAGTATTTATCAATCAAGCACAGTAATATCATGGTTAGCAAACCGCTTGGAAGTGGTTTTGGCACTGTGGGCAGGTGCTAAAGTCCTGCTGGAAAAGGAAATCAGCATCTCCATAAAGCTTGTCAGCAGATGGAAGCATAAAGTGCTCCAAAATCTCCTGGTAGACGGCTGCATTAACTTTGGACTTGATAAAACACAATGGACCAACACCAGCAGACGTCACGGCACCCAAAATCATCACTTACTACGGAAACGTCACACTGGACTTTAAGCAGCTTGAATTATGTGCCTCTGCAGTCTTCCTCCAGACTCCAGACCTTGATTTCCAAATGAAATGCAAAATGTACTTTTATCTGAAAAGAGGACTTTGGACCACTTGAGCAACAGTCCAGTTCTGTTTCTCCTTAGCCCAGGTAAGATGCTTCTGATGTTGTTGCTGTTTTAGAAGTGGCTTGGTAGCTTCAGTCCACTCCTTGTGAAGGTCTCCTAAGTGTTTGAATCAGCTTTGGTTGACAGTATTCTCAAGCTTGCCATCATCCTGTGCACCTTTTCCTACCCAATGTCTTCCTGCCAGTCAACTTTGTATAAATATGCTTTGATACAGCACTCTGTGAGCAACCACCCCTTTCAGTATTGACCTTCTGTGACTTACCCTCTTTGTGGAGGGAGTTAATGATTGTCTTCTGGACCATTGCCAAGCCAGCAGTCTTCCCCATTATTGTGGTTTCAAAGAACAAGAGATACTCTGAATTTATAATGTAGGGATGGTCATTTAATGAAACTCAAATGTGAATATTGTAATATTTTGAGATACTGGATTTTTGGCTTTCATAAGCTGTAAACTCTTTTCATCAAAATTAAAAAAAAAAAAAAAAAACTGAAATGTGAAATGTTGAAATGTTTTACTTTACATGTAATGAATCTAGAATATATGAAAGTTTCACTTTTTGAAATGCTACCAAAATTCATGCTATTTCATGCTATTCTATTATATATAATTATTCTATTATATATTTTTTGAGATGCACCTGTGTGTGTGTGTGTGTGTGTGTACACACATATATATACATATATATATATATATACACACACACACACACACACACACACACACACACAGTGATTTTTTTTTTTTTTTTTGAGTATTTGTCACTCTTAAAAAAATTCAGATCAAACTAATTTTAACATTACACAAAGATAATGCAAGTAAATACAAAATGCAGTTTTTAAATGACGATTTCATTTATTAAGGGAAAAAAGCTGTCCAAACCTACCTGGCCCTGTGTGAAAAAGTGCTTGCCACCTCCTATTAAATCATGAAAGAACTGTGATTAACCACATTATTTTAGAAAGCCGAGTTAAATTTCACTAGCCAGACCGGTTGAATCAAGAAATCACTTAAATAGAACTTGTCTGACAAAGTGAAGCATGTTTAAAGAGCAACACGTCATTCCGCAATCTTAAGAAATTCACAAACAGATGAGAAACAAAATAGTTTACATGTATCAGTCTGAAAAGGGTTATAAAGCCATTTCTAAGGCTTTGGGACTCCAGCAAACCATGGTCAGCGCCATTATCCACAAATGGAGAAAACTTGGAACAGTGGTGAACCTTCCCAGGAGTGGCCGGCCTACCAAAATTACTCCAAGAGCACAAAGACG
>CM071953.1:4660000-4685000 GCA_036784905.1 Acrossocheilus fasciatus
AAGAAGAAGAAGAAGAAGAAGAAGAAGAAGAAGAAGAAAGGTATCATCAAAAAGGTATGTCCAGAGTAACGGGAATTTAGGGAATGTAATATGATACTGCCTGACAGGAAAATAACATGGTTAAATTATGCTTCATTTAAGTGCTGGGCAACGATTAATCGCATCCAAAATAAAAGTTTTTGTTTATATAATATATGTGTATGTACGGTGTACATTTATTATGTATATATATATATATATATATATATATATATATATAAATAAAGATACACACATACAGTATATATTTTGAAAATATTTACATGTATTAACATGCATACATTTATATTCATATACTTATATTATATAACATATATATTTAATATATAAACATATCTTTCTTAAATATATACATGTATGTATGTGTAGTTGTATTTACATAATAAATATACATAGTACTCACACACATATTAAAGTACACAAAAACTTTTATTTTGGATGTGATTAATCAATAACTTGTTTGTTTGTTTATATTTTATTTTGGAGTTAAATGTGATCTAGACTACATACGTTTTCGAGAGATACGCCCATACTTTAATATAAACTTAAAACAGACCACTCAGTAATGGTGGGTTAGAAGTGTTCCACTCATAACAATAGTAGACTACATTTGGATTATATTGTATTGTAGCGCATATGACATGAAGTAAAACTGTATGTAGACAAATATTATAGAGGGGAACTCTCCATAATGATAAATGTGACCTTCAATGAAGATTTTTTTTCCCCCCTTTAGAGTCTCTTTAGCTCTCTAACATGACATTTTCGGTGGCTGAAGTGCAGTGTTGACATTTACAATGATGGCAACAACAGCAGCATTTCCAATGTAAGGATTCTGATGCATTTGCACAAACAAAAATTATTTTCAAATCCTTGAGATGTGAATGGATCAAATCCAAGAAGCAAGTTTCAGTTAAAATCATATACTTCGTGATTTTGAGTAAAGGAGAAAATATCCTTTCCATCTAGAGGTCATTTTGAGTTTTTCAGCATTTTTAAATTGAAATCGAATAGCTGAAGATGCCATATGACTCACTTTGTTCAGGATGTCCAGAGAACGTCAAAAGTAAACTTTCACCCAGTTGGAGATAAGATGATGAGCAGGGCTCCAGAACCCGAGCAGGATTGGAATGAAATGAGGCATTCAAGTGTGCTGTGCGATATCTGTGCGGATCCGGCCTGACTGACAACGGGCTCCGCTGCGTTAAGAGTCCCAGCAGTGACAGCGCCACAGTGACATCTAGAGGCGCTGTGTGGAAGTGCAGCGCTCTTGTGCAGGTGTCAGTAGCATGAGGTCACAGCAGGATCTTTATGTGTCACGATTGTGGCAGAGCACAACTGCAGTGTCACTTTGATTGCTTATTCTGCGCACCACGTTAGCCTAATTTACAGGGCTCTGAGAAATGTGATGCAATCAAAAGCATGCTGCATGAAACTCCAGTAACCTCAAAGCAGGTCTAGGAAATGAATGGATTTTCAGTAAGCTCTCAGTATTTAGCTTCGACACTGCGGTTTTAACGTGGTTTGGTAATTCTCAAGAAACAGTTCCATTTCTGCCTTAAAATGTCAGGAATTATCATTGTTTTTAAATCATTTTATTGTGAAAAGGTTAGCAAGTGAACTTGCTAAAAATGTTATTTTTCCTCCTCTGGCCTAAAAAGGATATGTAGGGCCTATCTAAACAACTGATTCAAGGGCTAATTCTTTATTCAGTTTTATTTATTTTTTTATTATAATTATTTTTACAATATCTCAAAACCCATCACCATAGCGGAAGTGTATATACTTGAATATTTTGAATGGATTATTGTGTAAATTCCAGTACACTGTAAAAAAAAATCAAGCAATTTAAACTAATTATTATTTAGTAACTAGTTCCACAGAAATGTTACGTTCAGTCAATTTCTAAAGTGTTATCTGAATTGTTATTTTTTAGTTGGCTCAACCTTTAGTGAACTAGTTTTATAGTCCATTCAACTAAAATGTTTTAATTGGTCAAAGATTTAGAAGACCTCAACTAAGATTTATTATTTGGGCATCATAAGAAATTGCTGGGGAACTACATAAACATATTTTTATAGTTTAAAAAAAAAAAAAAGGTTTTACAGTATATAAAATCAAATCACGTCACCTTTATTTACATAGCGCTTCATACAATACTGATTGTGTCAAAGCAGCTTTACAGAGTCAAACAGGAACATAGTTTGTTAATAATGCAAGAGGACATTAACAAGTCATTTTTCCAGTTAAAGTCAGTTCAATGGTGATTCAGTGTTGACATCATCCAGTTCAGCTCTCTTCCAATAGTGTCTGTGCAATCAGCCAAGCGTCCCCAAACAAGCAAGCCAAAGGCGACAGCGGCAAGTATCTAAAACTCCATTTGTGACAGAAATTGAGTAGAAAAGCTTGGAAGCAACCAGGCAAAGTCGGGGGGCAGTTCTCCTCTGGCCAGATGAAACCAGCATGGTGTGGTTTAATTATAGGCTGCAACACAGGTCAGATTGAGCAAAGGACTTGTCTGGTTCTCGTGGTCTTGTCCCGATGGCCAACAAGGTCTTCACTGGGGATCTGTCTCTGGAGCTCATCCAGCTGACATGGTCTCCGCTGACAATCAGGGCTGTAGAGGTCATCTCTAGCTGCTGATCCACCATCTGATCTGGATACAGACTGGATCTGGGTGACTGCAGTGACTATCTGATCTGGATACTTACTGGGTGGCTACATTCACATCGGAATATGAATGAAACAGACTAATATTAGCATAGATGCCACTGAGAACAATAAAGCACATTATAATTGTAGTACAAACTCTAAACATTTACACATATTACCTGGAATGAAAACAATAAACTCCTAGTCTTGAAAGTACACACAGTATTAGGGATGTGCCCGAAGCCGAATACCTTATTCGGAAAGGCACGGATAATGGCTTCAAAACGAATAACGGATTTATCCGAATAATAGAAAAAATATTCGGCAGACACAATCACATGTTTGTTGGAACAGCACTACATTAGCGAGGTCTGCGGTTGTTACGATTATTGCAATAGTAATTGCTTTGATAGCATTTGACACAGTTTTGTACAGATAATATCATGGTGATCATTGTGTTTGTCTAATGAATGTGGTCTCCTCAGCAATAAACTGTCCGCGTGCTCCTTTTTTTATTGCTGCCTGCAGTGTTGCCAGATATTGCTACAAAAAACAAACACAACCAATCTCCTGAAAAATGCACCAAAATAAGTTTGAATCTTGTATTTTGCAAATAGGATACGGAATCTCTAGTCTCAACCTTCATTTTCCCACTTTATTAATGCCCCGATTACTTTAATAACGCTGCTACATTAAGTATTAAAACAAGTCCAGCGACGTTTATAATAACTAAATCTGGCAACATGGCGGAGCGGAGGCAGCACTTGCGCCAAGCTGCTGCGAATCAGCCACATGAATTTATTCAGCGACATGATTTTAAATAATTTTTCATATGTTTTCAAATTTTATTTTTGAATATGAAACATTTACGGAGGTCTGGACATCATAGCTGGCTATGGGCCTGGATGTGTAAAGTAAATGAGTGTAAACTAGCCTATATGAATTAAATGAGTGCCAATCAATAGCCATGTTGGGGTCTATGCACGTCTCTTAGAAATCAGAGTTTTGTCTGTAGTTATATCAAAAAACAAAAAACAAACAAACAAAAAAAAAAACTTGTAAACGACTCCCACAACACATGATCTAAGTTACTTAAAGTTCAAGCGAGCTTTATTGTCATTCTGCTATGATAGGCTATTGAACACTTTCTTTCCATTTCTATTTATTTATTTTTTTCTACTAGTGCTCTTATTTAAGAGTATGTATGCTTGTCTCTTGTCAAATTTGTACACAAAGTTTCACTGGAAAATAAGAAAAATAAAGTTATTTTTCTTTTTTGATAAAGTTTTAAATAGAAGATATTTACAAAGTTATAATTTTAATAAAAGATAATACTTTATTTAGTTATACAAGGCATATTTGTTAAATGAAAACTACGAATTGAACAGATTAGCATTTAAAATGGTATTTTCATGTAATTTTATGAACTTCCGGTTTAAGCCACACCCACTTCCGTATCTATCTGAATACAGATACAGATACAAATAATTTTGAGATTGTCACAGATACAGATACAGATACAAATAATGGCTCCGCTGCACACCCCTACACAGTATGTAGTTGCAGTGGAGCGGTCACGAGCCAGTGTTTGGTGCCTTGGAAGAACTGACTGGGTTGCATCTGAAATTTACTTCACGGGACAATTGCAAATGTTTACACACGCAAAAACCCATTCAACATGTCCATGTTAACTTCAAATGAGCGCGTTACTGTGTTACATGGATTGTGGTTAACAGTCTTATTAAACATAATGGTTTATAAAAGAGAGAAAGACCGTGCGATCTCTTCATATCTTTTTCACATCACGAAAACACAAAAAAAATATCATACAAAATGAGCTAAAATTCATTATAGTAACACAGCTTTTGATATTAAGTGTTTTATGGATTAAACAAGGTGAAAGACCACATTCCCTTAAATTTCCCTCAGACAAATAATACAAAGCTTATTCAATGTTTTTATATATGATGTACGTTTGTGTACATGCTAAATAAAACATTTACACCTTTTAAATATACGTTTTGATAAATTCAGTCTAACATTAAGTACAAATATTTCTTCAGTGCCACTTGACTTACCTGACGCCTGAACTTGACATACACTGTCTTAGATCCACTTTTCTTCGGATATACAACTCGTAAAACACTTTCTAAATGTCCACTCAAAAAAAATCGAATATGTTGCATTATTTTCTCGTTAAATTTAGTCTAAAAAAAATAACATTTATTTAGTGCAACTTACCTGAGGTGTGAACTTGACAAGATGGCGGCGCTGTTTCTCCCGCAACGTCACTCAGGCTCGCGTGCACGTGCAGAATGATCTCAGTGTTGGATTTGTTTTTATTAGTTTAGTCAACCTTTAGCATTCTGAATGTTGACTGCATTCGAAAATAATCATTCGTTTAATGTGTGCAGACTTATTATAATATGTCTTCTCAACTAAGCCCAAGCAATAAAATTAGTTCAACTTAAATATTTTTGTATTTACAGTGTAGTAGCTATATCAACCAGTATTGATGAGCTCTGTAATAAATTCACATTGTAGTTTAAAGAATATTAATAACCTAATTCTTTTTCAAAACATGATTTGTGCCAATTGCAATAAATTCAGATTTTGAGGGTTAAATGTTAATAACATTCTTATAACATTTTGTTTTAATAGTCAATATTCCGCTTTGTGCCAAAAACATATTTTGTAATATGTTTTTCTTTTTTTTTTCTGTTATGAACCTGAAAAGGCCAGCATAAGTTTAAACTTTATGAAAGACTAATAAAGTCTGTAAAGATGTACCTCTGTTTTGAACTTTCTGTAATGTCACTTACATAAGATGTCAAAAAGCTCAAAACATTATTATATAGAATGGAAATGTCACAGCATTACAGGCTTGACAAGTGCAGGGACAGAAAAAAAAATAAAAATCAGCTTTTATCCAAAAACACAAGATACTAAAAGATGTTTTATTTTGATGAAAGCTTCACAGAACTCTTTTTCATCGATTTTCATCCTATTGTAACGGCTGTTTCTTAAGCATTAGTTGTACAGCCATTTTCTAATGTCTCTCTTGACCTGATATATTAAACGTGCAAAATGGTTTCATTTTATCCTGAAAATATTTGCTTCTCCTTTGACCACACTGAATATGTGCTGGAGGTTGGGGTGCAGAGGTGTGGGAACCGTATTTGTTCCAGATTTATTTGTAATTATAGTTTAGAGTTCTGAAATGCTAAAAGTTCATTCATGCTGTGTCAGTGGCATTTGAGAGTGAGATTTCTTTCCTCTGCCATGAAATGAGTTTAGTCCCGCATGAGCAACACTGACAAAGAAATACCAGCTAATTATTTAACTGGAGGAATGTACCTTCAGGCAACGTTGGCCAGAATCTTGCCTTCTCCTCAGTAGAAAAATGACTGCATTGCTGATAATGTTAATTGGTCAATTTTAAATGAATGGTTGCTGTTGGAATCAAATTGATGCAATTTTCCTTTCACCATTGTTGAATTCCATCTACCTCGGCAGTCTGTAATGTTGTATATTGGTTCATAGTTATTTGTCAGAAGGCAGAGACAACATGCCTCCAATATTAATTTATAAAGCTTGTACCCTCTACTAAATGTCAGCTCAAATAAAATGTCTTCATTGTTTATTCGCTAAACTTTATTACAGTGCTGTCCATCGAGTTTATAATATACTATTAATTTAGGGCTTTGAGGTGGAGTTATTGGTGCCTTTGTGTTTTAAAGATTTTTATTTGTTTTCCTGCTGCCTGAGCCACTTTACTCAGATGTGTCTCTGTCAGGGATTGCAACATCAATTTAGTGTCACATCATGTTATTTAAATAACTTTTAAAGCATGTAATTACGAAGTGTTTACATACAAAGTGTATGTATTCACAGAAATTAAACAAAAGAATAAAAAAAATACATTTTTGGAATAAAAGAATGAGATAATAAAATCCTCAGGTAAAAGCCCCAGTGAGCAAAATGTGTTAAGATACTTAAATAAAAATAAATAAATAAATAAAAATTGTATGAATTGATTGCTATAAAACATAATTGATGTAGTACGAAAAATTGTCACTGGGGTGGTAGGCCAACGATACTAGTATGTAGACTTCAGGTACAAACATGTACTATTAAAATACTAATAATTTACCTTTAAGGTACTGATATGTACCATTTAGGTGTACTAAGATGTACCTTTTAGCTTTTTTACCTAAGGTTACCGCTAGGGTTGTCAACCATTCCATAATTGTCTCGTATTTAAGGCATCAAAGAAGCGTTCTGTATGAAAGCCATATAGAATGCAGTTTGTCCCATATTTAAAGGGTTAGTTCACCCAAAAATGAAAATTAGCCCACAATTTACTCATCCTCAAGGCATCCTAGGTGTATTTGACTTTCTTCTTTCAGACAAATCCAGTCGGAATTATATTAAAAAATGTCTTTGATCTTCCAAGCTTTAGAATGACAGTCAGCGGGTGTTACACAGTTCATCAGTCCAAAAGAAGTGAAATAAAGCGTATACATCCATAGTGAAACGTGCCTCACACAGCTCCGGGGGGTGAATGAAGGCCTTCTGAGGCGAATCCATGTGTTGTTGAAATAAAAATATCCATATTTAAAAACTTATAAGCACTTTTCTGTCACTTCCTCTAACTGGTTGCAGGCAGACTGGGAAGTGTCACATGTGATGAGCAGTCCTTAAAAGTAATCTGTTTATCCTTCCGACATTCCAGAACTCTCCGATCCAGATCCTCTCTAAACATTTGTGTACTGGGTTCGAAAAGTTTCCTGGCAACCCACTCTTTGGAGTGTTTGGGAAACGCAATGTTGTACCGAGGTATGCCTAAAAAATGACATACATTACTGTTCAATGTAATACTCAAATAGATGAAAAATGAGATGTCTGTCATCATGTATTCTCCAAAAATTTGTTTTAAACATTTACAAATGTATTTCTTTTACTTAACATACAGAAATACATTCAGAGGACCGTTTTGGGGGCACAACAACCCTACATTTAACAATTAGGACAGATTTGTCATTCTTTGGGCTGTCATTCTCATAGCCACTGTAAGCAGTACTTACACGTAACATCAACAAACATGCATTTCTGATCTGATTTCATAGGTACGACTTGTGTTGTGTGAAACTTTTGTTATGGTATAGGTTTTCACTTACCAGCACTGGTTGTGGTCTGTTTACGCTGAACATTTTCGTTATGGTCTACTATGGCCAGCTGCTTACGAGCTAACATGGAGGAGTAATGGAAGTGCAGGTTCTTCTAACAGTACTTCAGTAGGACAGAGTGGAAAACGCCAAGTGTGCCTGTAAAAAAACAAAAAAAAAGTGCACATGTATTATGTGTAGGGTTACACAAGGATCACTTGGCACATATACACGCATTGTGTAGTTGTAACTTGTAACCATTTGACTCAGGTCCTTCAGGAGACCTTTGTTCAAGATAGTTGTCTCCAGGGTGCGGTTCACACGAGAGTCTTTTTTAATCCACCTCTTCCTTGTTTCTCAGGACTGAGGCCGCTGTGCTGCATACCATCCTGAGTCCAACTATGTTCTCCACAGATGTGATGAAGTATCGACTTCCATTTCCAGATCAAATCCTAATAGGAATTTTAAAAAGTTAAGATGTTATTACAGTTTAGTTATATTAATTAGTAAGCAGTGCAAGATGTTAAACTTACATCTGGGTCACCTCCACAGTAGAGGTTCCTAACTGTAAATTAGGTGGGGCAGATTCTGGGTTTAATATATGAAAAACATTTTGTAAACTTTATATTCTAATCTCTGAACACATGCGGACAATATTTTGGCAGAGATGTCCTTGCGTTATCCTGTGGGTGGCGCGCTAATGTTGATTGACAGGCTCGGAGAACACGCATAAAATGCTGTATTATAATTGCCTTAAAGGTCCCATATTGTCAAAACTGAAATTTCCTGGCTTTTTTCATGATAACAGAGGTCTAGAGGCTATGTAACTGCCATATACGTTTCAAAACAGTCAATCCACAGTAAAGTGCACACAGCCTGCATAAAGTAGCTATGATCTTTCACAAGC
This sequence comes from Acrossocheilus fasciatus, assembly GCA_036784905.1. Classification (NCBI taxonomy): domain Eukaryota; kingdom Metazoa; phylum Chordata; class Actinopteri; order Cypriniformes; family Cyprinidae; genus Acrossocheilus; species Acrossocheilus fasciatus. The sequence goes on from CM071953.1 coordinate 4,668,767, forward strand.
CGCTGTGACTTTCGTAAAAATGTGACGTCCGATCTACTCAGTCACCGCCTTCTGTCACCATCCCGAGCACCACCCACCCTCCTTAAGCCAAAACCCCAGACAACATCTCGTTCATGCCATTGCTGAGGAACAACAACACTGAAACATGTCGAAAAGGTTAACTTTAACAAATGAAACCAGATCGGCCGAGTCTGTAGCGTTACACTCTCACTCCAAGGATGGACGATCTGACAGGACTGTTAACTTACTATGAGGTGGATCACATCTAACATGTGTAGTAAAGACAATCTCACCGTGTCTATCTAGTCATGATGAAGATGTAAATACATTTCAATTTTTCAACTATTTTTACATTATTACTCCAGCCACAATTAATCACAACAATGTACAATTACAAATGATTATATATAAATCGTCAGTTTGTTGTTTTACACACATGCACACAGACATTAACGTATTTCATACTGGACTCGTGAGATGCAAGAAATCTTCAGACGCACCCATAACAACAAAAGACAATACTTTATTGAACCTTTTCTGATAAGAAGTGTGCGCTGCAAACGCCAGCATTTTTGACGATCGATCCAGTCCGCTCATTTTATCGTATTTAACCACAGCTGTCGTCAGTTTTTTGTCTGGGAGTGGCAGCAGGTATGCCATCAAATTTCTAATTTGAGGCTGCATTACATCAATTCTGGCATGTAGGCTACGAGAAACAGCGAAGATGTTGAATTAAACATACACACATTCAGCGTTTCCACATGTTTATACTGGCCCCGGTAATCAAAACTTCTACTTAGCGCTAGCTCCATTTCTGCAAATCAGTTTTTGTAAATGAATGACTTGATCCACATATGGCCTGCTTCATCAACAGCCGCTTGCGCCACCTGCTGGTGAGCGGCTGACAGCAGCTGGAGATCATGCATCGGTGCTCTACTGCTATTCCTGCGGTTCCCGGATGTGCAACGCTGAATTTTCTGCCAAATTTTAACTATTGAATTTGTGACAGCGAATTTGGAAAGTGAAATAAAAGGACCGAAATTTGCCTGTCGAATATTATACATCTTATTTTTAAACAGATTGAATATTTTGGAAGTGAATTCTGGAAGGTGAATATGAATTATTGAATTTTTAATTATGAAAATGTGTGTGAAATATTTTGAACTGAAATATTCACAGCTTAAATAAACAACTATGTGACATTTCAGGACCTAAAAATGCAAGCCCTGGAAATACAAGGCATTCAAATGCAAGCACTGTTAATTGCAAAGCATCTTTTTTTTTCGATTTGTGGAATTCAGCAAGCTTTATGTTTCAAAAACTATTGTCATTATTCTGCTTCCATAGATATCGTCTTGGTGGAGAGAGGTTCACGTAAGGTAACGTGAAAATAAGCGAGGCAGTCTCAAATCTGCCCCAATGGCTCTCAATTAGAGCGCGCTTGCAGTTTCCCTTTTCACCATAGATTTATGTTGCAAAATCGTGGGGCGCTGTTGAGCTCCGAAGGTCTCAGGCACTGTCTGCTCCGCTTAGTATCATGTATACATGCCTGCTAAAGCCATGCACAGGATTTTAATACTGCTTACTTTACGACTTAAAATAGTATCAAAATTCTGAAAAAAATATTTGTTGCAGAATGTTAAACACATTTACAATTTATTATTGTTTCAGTTTATATAGAGGTCTATGTTGTGGATGAATATTTTGGTGTGCCTCTGCCCCACCTGCCCATATAGACAAACCGTGCCTGCCTCCACAACTTGAACCAGAGATTTTCTTACTATAGGGAGATAATATTACTTAGTATTATTATTACAGTCTGCATTGCTTACTATTGGGGAAAGCGTAATGGTCAACTTGGATCACATGTGCCTTGATAACCAATCACATTACAGCCTTGACGTCATTGAATTTCAGTCAGAGTTGTGCGACACTCAGTTGCCGTTTACGGATCCCGTAGGAATGAATGAGAAGTGCCGTAAGATGAATCCCACCTGTCGCAAAAAGTCAGTGACTTCTCTTATAAAACAGCATTTTTTTCGTTGTAAACTTTAAACAATACTTTTGGAATTAACTATTTTTAGTGTAGAACATGATGAAGATTAGCAGATAGGCTATCGATTCATTCAATGATAAGCCGTTTCCTCTAAAAAGCTGTTTATTCAGTGTAGTGGAGCCTCTCCTCCATTGACATCCATTCAAAAAAATAAATAAAAATACGGCCTCTGGTCTCCTTTCCCACATACTGCCAGACTGGAAGCGTTAGCTTTAGCAGTTACACGTTTTCAGTTAATGGTTGCAGGCTTGCCTTCTAGTGGCTTTGACTTGAACATGAGTACAATATGTGCTTGCAGATGCACTTGATCCAGGGCTGGAGATCTCTGTTGTCCTTGTATCTTGACAAGGACAACAGTTTCTTCAATAGCCCAGTCAAAACAGTTTTACATTTACATTTAGTCATTTAGCAGATGCTTTTATCCAAAGCGACTTACAAATGAGCAAAATAGATTTATTATTAAATTAGTTTTCAAAAAAAATTGTCATATGAAATGTACATATAAGGATTTATTTTATTTTTTTTATACATTACTTGTTTAACAAAACTGTGACAATGAAAATTAAAAATCGCAACAACACAAATAAGAATAATTGTATTGTATGAAACAGAACAAGTGATCACAGACAATACACCTGTGAAACATAAATTGAATAATCATAATGTGAATTATAAAAAAAAAGAATTGTTAATGAGATATTGACCTACCCTTTTCCACATGCCAAATGTCGAACTCATGCTGAATGAATGGATAATCTACCTGCATTATCTTGCGGATAGATGGTGATCTGTTTGTGGTCAGCACATCTACTTTGGTTCCTTTCTCCAGAATTTTGGTGAAGCCCCTTTTAAGACCAATTGGCTCCATAGTCACTGAGCTAGATGCTTCTGTTACCTAAAGATAAACGAAAACATAAGAAATCTACTCTTCAAATGAAGCATTAACATATTTCTCCTTTCTTCATGGTATTTACAGAAAGGTTGAAATAACTACACTGACTTTGTTTAATGATTCTATGTTTAAATTAATAACATTGCCTTCATACTAGTTAAACATTTAAAAGTGGGCTGTTGAAGACAGCACATAAGGGAAACTATAACATTTGTATATATTTCAAATGACAATATGTTAAAAATATTTATAGTTAACTTACTTTAATTACCTGTCTGCTCTCCCATCCCCAGATAAATGCACTCCCTTCTGGAGTGCATTTTGAATGTGCATTTCATCAAAAATTTCTCTCTGTTTCTCTCTGTATGCAGTGTCAACTATAGGATTTAGATAAGATGACTGCACTGCGTAGTAAGTGGTTTTCTTCGGCACCTTTCTTCGGTTCATTAATGCAGACCAATCAGCAATGTCGCTGTACGTGGCTCCAGTGAAAAGAACACTTGCTGATACCAGAAGATTGTTTAAAAGCATTCCCCGAACATCCAAACAAGAATTCCAATGCCCCTTCTGTCCTTTTTCACATTTCCATTTCACTTGTAAGAGACTCCCTGAGGTTAATTTTTGGGTTTCTTCTATTACTGATCCACATTCCTGACATGTCTTGAACAAGTCAATCATATTAGACTCGTTCACAATCCATTTGGTTTATTTCCACATCTTTGTTTCTGTGTCTTCCTCTGAAGTTGTAGTAGAGTAGTTGTCGAACTTGGAGGCACAAACTTGCGTCCTTCTTATCTGAAGGACAATCCAATGAGAGCATGCTAATATTCATATCAAGTTCCTCAGAGTGTGATTGACTCTGTGCTGGCTCATCCTACAAGAAACAGACAGAATATCCAATTTGTGCATTTTAATGATAAAAACAGTGTTTGAAGTCATGTGTTTGTATCTGAACAGTGTTTCATTCCTTGTCAAATATTTTGCTTTAATGCACGACAAGTGGCCTAAAACAATGCAATGTTGCTTTATGTAATGTTGCTTTGTTTAACTGAAGTGGATTGTGGAACACCCTCAAAAATTGCTGCTGCACCCTGGACATCGGTCTCGTCATCTTCCCCTGTAGCCAGCAAACTTGACTGTGCTGGATCAGGATCCCTTGTTGTGTCCTACAGCAATCCATTACATAGTTTTATATGTTACATTGCATGTATAGGTTAAGAAGACTAATATTTAAAATAAATGTATTGTAGTTACATTATACGTTAATTAAAGAAAAAAAAACATAACAAATCATATTCCATTACACTTGAATGTATACCTCATTTGGCTGAAACATTATCGCAGGCATAGGCACAGCTGACGGTTTCAGATATTTTCCAGGCTTTCCCTGTCTTTCTTTTTAATCCTCGGTGCTGAAATGTTCACTGCACAGCACACGTCTATACAGTTTTTCCTTTGGCTTCAGTCACTCAGGATCATTTACAGGAAATATGTGAAATTTTACTGGCGAACAAAGTCCCTTTAAGGCAAGTCATGTCACTCGGCGGCCATCTTTGAAACGCCTCTCGGGCATGCAATTGCAGCTCCAATGATTAAATTTATGATTAAATTTCATATTCAACAACTGCCTCATAAATATTGTTCCTTATGCTCCAATAGCGTTAAAAAAGGCATATTTTTTCAGACTAGATCAGCCAGTGTGCATGCACAGTCCTGAGCACACATCTCAGAATGATGACTGTTTCTATAGCAACCAGGACTTCTAACGGCAGCTGCAGTGACGCACTGAATTTACAGATTAGTGATTGGCTCTTTTGGGGCCATATTGAGTGTTGCATTTTTCCCCATTCAAAACTATACGGGTGATACGTCTTGGATATTCTATAGTCTTTGCTGGCAAATCTCCTTTTGATTTTTTCACACATAATATTAAGGGTTTAGCTCTGCTAAAGCATCCCGGATATACACACAAGAACACCATTTTATAAATGTTCTTTAAACGTTTTCCTTTGCTATTGCACTTCTAAATCGCGACCGCTGTTTTGTTATGTCCTCTCCTCTGCGCTTCCGCGTTCGTCTCTACTCACCAGCGCATGCGCTAAGCATACGTCCTACGTCGTCTGCCGAAAAGGCACTCTTTCGTGAACGCGTGTACGACAGTTAGAGGAAATGACAGAAGAGTGTTTATAAGTTTGTAAACATGGATATTTTTATTACAACAACGCATGGATTCGCTTCAGAAGGCCTTCATTCACCCCCCGGAGCCGTGTGAGGCACGTTTCACTATGGATGTATACGCTTTATTTCACTTTTGGACTGATGAACTGTGTAACACCCGCTGACTGTCATTCTAAAGCTTGGAAGATCAAAGACATTTTTTAATATAATTCAGACTGGATTCATCTGAAAGAAGAAAGTCAAATACACCTAGGATGCCTTGAGGGTGAGTAAATTGTGGGCTAATTTTCATTTTTGGGTGAACTAACCCTTTAAGGCATATGCCATATGACTACTCAGAACATAAAACAAACTGAAAATTAAACAGTCTTTTTGGACAAGTTAATTTTTGATTTGTGAACATAGCCGTTCGAGGAAGGCTTTAAGACCAAGTGGAATCCTCTGGCAATTTTCCTCACCATCTGCGTTTTGACTTCAGCAAATCAGTTTTGGCAAATTCAAACTTTGGCAAATTCAGCTTGATTATTTTTTGAGTTCAAAATTCAGCCATGCAAGAAAACATGAAATCTACCTGAGAGAAGACTTGATCAATAAGGGTCTTTCACTATTGGAAGTAGACTAATGTTGTTAAACAGATAAAAACATTTTACATTTAATTAACTTATAGCGTATTCTTAACCTTGGACCTTACTCTTGAAACACAAAATGACCAATAAAGTGTCAAGCATCAAAAGTAGCCCATATTAATTATATAGTTTATCTTTAATTGAAAAATATGCATTTTATATACATATATACATAACACATGCAAACGCACGCACACACCCACGCACGCACACACCCACACACCCACACACCCACACACCCACACACACACACACACACACACACACACACACCCACACACCCACACACCCACACACCCACACACCCACACACACACACACACACACACACACACACACACACACACACACACACACACACACAGGTTGTCAAGGAGAGAGTTCCATTGGAACTGTAATGACTAAAGGCTGATTCACCACTTTTTATCTGTGTTTTTGGTGCAACCAACAAATTACCATTATGATCTGAGTGAACTTGGAGTATATTTTATTACTATATTACAAAAGTTATGTTGGGCTATTACCACAAATAAGAATATTAAAGAGATTGTTCACATCATTGTTTTGAACCGGTTCTTTTTAGTGAACTAGATGAACCATTTCAACAAATCTGACTGAACCATCTGAAACAGTAACGGCTTGAGCAGCATAGATCTACAAGTTTCTGAATCAAAACTCATTTTCAGATGTCCAGTAGTCGCTCTGGTTTGAAAAGAGCCAAAATACCAGTGTATATGATTCGATGATGCTGTTTTTTGTCAACTCATTCAGTGCTCATTTTCTGATGAGCTGCTTCCTTGAACTGAGTATTTGAAAGACAGGGCAAAATGAAAGTGTTTTTTCTTTTTTTTTTTTTTTTTTGTTTCTCATGAAAGAGGAGTTGATCAAGGGCTTGTTCTTCCTACCTTGCTTAATACATCTGAGATGATTTGAAAGATGCCAGATCTTCTAATTCTGATAACTGATCTCTGGCTAATTTGGTTCTTCAAATGAATTTGCGGATTTGATTAAAATATCTGGATTAAGATTACTGCGCATTCTCGTGTTCCCCGAAAAGGGCAGATGTATCGATGCTCAAAACAATGATGAGCAATGCATCGATTGGCTGGCGGCAAGACAGCTACGTAATGACATCATATAATTAAAAAAGACACCTGACGAAAAACTTAACAAATTTCTGGACTTTTATAAGGAAACAGCCAAGCGAACAAAACTACATAAATGGTAGATAAATGAAATGTGCACTGTTTTTATTTTGTTTAAAACATTTTTACATGATCCCCAATTATTTATATTCACGGTTTCTAGTATTTGTACAGGCTTTACATTTTATTTTAATGCTGTAATTAGCAATTAATTTAATTGCATATTTGAAACAGATTTGTTATGTGACAGCATTAATTAAAGTTTCTTAAGGGTCAACGCTTCAACGCATCTTTTCCCATTTATTCAACATCAAGAACGGACAAAAACCAAGGGAGAACTGAGGACTTTTAAAGGAAAGAGAACAAAAGAGCAAACAACGTAATTAAACTCAGGTGGTGACAATGACAGATAATTAACTAATGAGGACAGGAACTAAACCAAATAAGGACAACGGGGATTTCAGACAGGCAGACATGTTACAATTATTATATTAATTTTCAATTAATTTTTAAATGATTATTATTTTAAATTACTGTCCCTGGACCAGTAGGGTACTCTTCTAATAAAGTAGCGGTGTCAGGGACAGATTTTAACTATCAATTCTGCTTAAAAAGATGCAATCTTATCCTGTTACATGAAATAAGCCTGCTCCTGAGCAGATTTAAGCTTATGGACCTGTTGCTATGACAGCAACTCCGGGATGAACTATGAAGAACCAACCAATCCAAGATCAAGCAAAATCGTTAACAATCAAATCCAACTAACTGAGTTAGCGATGTACGAAGAACGGACCCCAGGACTTGTTTATTCACTTTATATTTTTTAGAAATGTAAACCATCCACATTCCATGCATTCATGCGGTGCTTTAATAATGTAATTTCATATATTTGATGTCATTACTTGATTATGTATATACATTATCATTCTTTTGCTTGGCTTGAACACATCATCTTTGCTTGGTTGGAACAGCAGCTACGCTAATTTCATCTCTATTTGCTTCTCTGTTTCTGCAACGGAACTTGCATCCCGAGGCAACCAGAAATTCAGGAATTCAGCTTCAATCTTGATCCAACCCTTACAAATGAAGATCTGAGATGACCGCAAACCTGAGAAGAGATGATTCCAATGCCTCAGAAGACCTCTAAAGATGATGCTAACCCTGGAACAACATATAAAACTACCATATTTTGCTTAATCGCAATGTTTAATTGCAGTCGCAAAGTTTAATTGCAAAATCATTGCAGTTAATATTGTTCACCATCTGTTTGATTATGTGTAATTTGTAACTAACTACATGATTTTAAATGTACATTTCTGCCATAGTCACCACTAATAACCTACTCCTAAATATAATGTAGAAACTTAAAATTTTCTGTAAAGCTGCTTTGCAATGATTTGTATCATGAGAAGTGCTATACAAATAAACTTTGAATTGAATTGAAGTGAATTAAACTGATGAACTGGTTTTTTAAACTAGTTCATTGAAACAAACTGTCTTAACCAGTTTGTGGAGAGAATGAGACGTCACTGTTTGTCTGAGGCTATGGGTAACAGGTAATAAAGTTGAGAATAATGTTCCGTTTCTACACAGATGGTTTGTTTCCCTTCATAAGACCTCAGTATATTGTAAGGAGCTACAGGTATTCATTTTGTCTCGCCTATGCTTTTATGTCGGTCTAGTCGCTGACTTGCATTTTATGAATCACCAAGGACCGCTGTTTCAGCTAAAAATCTTCCTTACTGTTCTACTGAAGGAAAATAAGTCACAAACATGTTAGATGGCCTCAGGGTGACTAAATTAACAGCAAATTTTCATTTTTGGGTGAACTATCCCTTTAAAATCAATTTTAAATACAAACAGCTAGTTAAGTGATCTCAGTGTCAGAGACACAGAGTAATGTGATTTCTCATTTTATTGCCACTCAGCATTTATGCAGCTGCATGTTGAACTCTATTCTTTAACTCTATTACTTAATATGTCGGCTTTACAGGGTTAACTCATTGTCAGCAGGGTAGAGAATATTACACACTTTGTTTTTGATTTTAAGGTAATAATATGCTATTTTTCTAACATTACTAAAAATCACTGTCAAACATGATTCCTAAATTCTGGACTTACTGGTCTACTGGCAGTGATAATGAGTCAAGATATGAAGCAATAGTTCTCTTTGCGTCATTACCAATAACAAGCACGTCTGTCCAATCTTTATTTAGCTGTAGAAAGTTTCGTGCATGTTCACACGATCAGTGTTTTGCTCAAGATACGTCTTGCTGTGTATGCACATGGCTTCATTTGGCATTTAACTATGATAAAAGTTCTGCAAATTCTTCCTGCCGTTATTAGAGACAGATAGATAGATAATAACAATAATCCAGGGATAAAAATGCTACAGTTGGAGAAATATCCATGTGATTGTCTGCTCATGACTATTCATTTTTGAAGTAGTCTAACTTGTTACTAATCTAAATATAACATTTCTATTATAAAACGTGAGCAAACAGACTTATAAACTTTTCCTTCAGTTTTCTCTGAAACAGAGGCATGCAAACAGTTGATGAACATCAGGGAGAGAAACCGGATGAGTTAACAGTGTAATCAAATAGAATAAAGTTAATTATACATGCATTTTATTAATGTCACCTTTCAGGGATAGCATAGACGTGCTAATTATTGCTGGAGAAGGTTTTTTTCTTCTTTATCTTCAGTTAGACACTGTAATCAGTGACTAAATCACTAATTACATTTTTGTAAAGAGACTAAACATCTCTTATCTGCTGTTTCCTAATCACTGGTGGATTTTAGATGTATTGCTGATTAATTTTTTGTAATTCATAGTCTGTTGTGATGTGAAAAAAGTCAGGAGTGATGAGACTCAAGTCTACATGTTGACATGGAGGAATATTGGTTCAAAATATCTACTTTAACAAGAGAAGTTTGCTGTTTAGTGTGAGCGCTTATGTGCACATTCTCTGACAACTTGCAGTATTACATATCATCAAGGCTGAGAGAAGAATACAGCACTGCAGACAACAGGTAAGTACCATTATTGCTGTTTTACATGTTTGTGAAGAAAATATTTCTACACAGCTTTTTAAAAATGCCAGGTAGCCGGGATTTCGTATATGTTTGGCCAATCAGCGTACATTTATGTCACTGGCAGTTCCTATAGAACTGTTTTAGACCCTACTCTGAAGTAGGAGCTAATTTAGTTCCCTCAATTGGAGTTTCTAGAAATAAATATGTTCCTAGTTCAAACCAATAGTTTTAGGAACTATGAAAAGGTTCCTTCTGTGCAAAAGTGCCTATAGAAAAACAATTTTGGGGTTCCTCACAGAACCTTTCAGTAAAAAAATTCTTAAAAGAACAGTTTTAATAATCTAAATAACCTTTTTCCACTGTAAAGAACCTTTTTTGCAATGGAATAGTTCTATGGATGTTAAACATTCTTCATGGAATCACAGATGCCAATAAAGAACCATTATTTTTAAGACTGCAGATGTTCAAATGTTGAGATCTGGTGACTCTGAAGGCCATAACAACTGATTCAAATTATTTTCATACTCACACCATTAAGCAACCCTTCGTGCCCAATGGATGGGGTCATTGTTATCTTGAAAGACAACTCCGATCAGGATAGAACTGTTTGTAGCTCATATATTGTAACCAGACCCTGTCCAAGTTCCCTTTACACTATCAAAAACCGTTCAGCATTCAGGGCTGTCTATCGTATACCAGACAAGTGGGCTTGACTTTTTCTCCCCATCAGTCCTGCTGTCTAATCAAATCTCTAGCCTTGTTGGACAGCAACACAGAGAGAATGTTAACCAGCCATCACACAGGATTAGGCCTGTTATTTGTCACGTGGCACAGACAGCACTCCGATCAATACCTTTGATGACAAAACAAAAGTTGACAGGTAAGATCTTGGCTTCTTCTGATGGGGGTGGTGTAGATTGGAAACTTGTAGTAGACCAGTTCAATAACGTGTCTAGGGCTTTTCTGTGTCAGCACTCTGAGCGAGCCATAGATGAATAATAAATGGGGGATGGGATGACTGGAGGTTATTTCTCACCTCTAGGCTTAGCCATAGTTTCACTGAGTGCTACAGGCTGCGATTATGCAAAGCATGAGCACCCAGTTTCTGCAGGCTCTATCTGAGACAGAAGGGGTTGATGGGAATGCTGACCGTATAAAGCTGTCAGAGCTCTGAATAGGGAACATGTTGACCCTAATAAGCTGTTCTTACAACCATTCCCTTCTAAAACCACAATCCAATGTCACTGCAGTATTGTTTGGCTAATAAATGATGCATCCTCCAACTCTTGTCAGTGCATGAGACGACAATACACTTGAGATCGCCACTAAAATCAGCATGGAAGAGATTTCATGAGCACACAAATGCATTGCATACATCATTCTCTCTTCATTGTGCCACAAGTGCCTCATAAAAAAGGTATCAAAAGAAGCTGTAGACTGCACTGTATAGAATTTGGACAGACCATCATCATACTGGTGCTAAAAGGTTATTTTAGATCAATTGGATGTCATCCAGATGTACATCACGTTGACGGGAGGGAGAAGGTTCAGATCTCATATCAGGCAGTGGACTTTTCTACAAAAGTTTTTTTTTTTTTTCTTTTAGATGGTTAACCTTCCTGTGGTCTGTCTTCAACTCCAGCTCAGTTTCATATTTGAAAGGTTCAACTCAGACCAGGCCCAGTATATTCTGTCAAAAAAAACCAAGAAAACTAAACTGGAGAAACTTGGTTGTTAAAATATAACTATAGCAACACGGTTATTACATATCTTACGGCACGTTTTGTGGCAATTTCAAAGTGAAATATAGCTGCAAGCAGCGATGGCGGGCCCAAGCCGTCAGCGCAACCGCCACGCCGGTGGCATCAGGAAACCTGTGCCCAGCGGGCACATGCATCACAGTAACCTTCCGGCAGTCTGGTTTTGAGGGATACGGCAATGAAAGGGTTAATCAAAACTATCAAGACATTGAGAGACACACACACACACACACAAACATACACGCAACAATATATAAAATTTTGGTAACACTTTCAATAAGGTTTCAGTTATTAACATTAAGTATATTAATTAATATGAACAATAATTATATAGCTTTTATTAATGTTAGTCTCTCTCTATTCTCTCTCTCACACACAAACTCACACATAAAGAACAATGTAAATCTTTTGTAACATTTTTCAATAAGTTTTTATTTTTTTGCATTATATAAGTTAACATTAAGTTAGCATGAACAATAATTTTATAGCATTTATGAATCTTGGTAAATGATATGTTCAAAATTGACTACTAATTTTTAATTAATGTCTTGTTAATGTACATAAGTTACTGTACCATGAACTGACATGAATTTTTTTACTAACACAAAAATATATTAAAAAATATGTTGTTCATACTTAGTTTGTTAGTTTTGAATTAACTAATGTTAAAAAATATGTTCTTGAACTATACTAGTTAACATGAACAATAATTATATAATATTTATTCATATTAATTAATGTCAAGTTAAAAATGTATTACAACTTAAAATTTTAATAATGTATTATCTTAACATTAGTTTATGTTCTGTGAATTAACATAAAATTAATATTTTTAATGTTAGTATTAACTGAAATTAAATAGATTAATAAATGATTTTAAAATATATTGTTCCTTTTTACTTCATGTTAATTAATGTAATAACTTATGTTAACCAAAGAGACCTTATGGTAAATTGTTACCAATATTTTTTATATTATATAGCTATTTAAAAAAAGTATATGATTTTATATATATATATATATGTGTGTGTGTGTGTGTGTGTGTGTGTGTGTGTGTGTGTGTGTGTGTGTGTGTGTGTATCTAAAAGAATATGGACAGTACAGAACATTTCAGCTGATTCTATGCATTATTTTTCATTCTGAGAGACATACAGGCAGCTCAGCCAACTCTTGAAAATTAAGGTCATGCCTCCATCTGGTGGTCATTCTTGGTATTATACGCTTGGTATTAACTAACATTAAATAAGATTGATAAATGATTTTAAATTATATTGTTCCTTTTTAGTTCATGTTAATTAATGTAATAACTTATGTTAACCAAAGAGACCTTAATGTAAATTGTTACAAATACTTTTAATATTCTATAAGTATTAAACATTTATATATATATATATATATATATATATATATATATATATATATATATATATATATATATATATATATATACATACATATATGTGTGTGTGTGTTTGTGTGTGTGTGTGTGTGTGTATAAAGAATACTGAGAATACAGAGTATTTCAGCTGATTCTATGCATTCTTTTTTATTCTGATACACAAAGAGGCAGCTCTTGAAAAATAAGGTCATGCCTCCATCTGGTGGTCATTCTTGGTGTTACACGCTTGGTATTAACTAACATTAAATCAGATTAATAAATGATTTTAAATTATATTGTTCCTTTTTAGTTCATGTTAATTAATGTAATAACTTATGTTAACCAAAGAGACCTTAATGTAAATTGTTACAAATACTTTTAATATTCTATAAGTATTAAAAAAATAATAATATGTGTGTATATATATATATATATATATATATATATATATATATATATATATATATATATATGTGTGTGTGTGTGTGTGTGTGTGTTTGTGTGTAAAGAATACTGAGAATACAGAGCATTTCAGCTGGTTCTATGCAGTATTTTTAATTCTGATAGACAGAGAGGCAGTTCATGAAAAATAAGGTCATGCCTCCATCTTTTGGTCATTCTTGGTATTACACTCTTCACCCTTAAACCAATTTCAGTGATAGTTTTAATTGTTTTGTGGCCCCTGAGAATGATACATTTTTGAAACTAAGCATGTTTCCTCAGAATGACTTGTTATATTTATGTAAAAAGTTTTGAAGTGTTTGAAATCTGCACTTTAAAGATATAAGAGAATTACTGCTATTTTTTTTTTACTGTTACTTTAATAAATCACCATTACCACACCGTTCGAGATATCCTAAATCCGTCCGCAATTTAAAATCTTCAGTGTATTGGCATCATGTTGACAAAGTTTAGTGTGAACTACTTGTTTCTGCTTGGAAGAGTATGAATTTATTTACAGCCAGTTTTCTCAAAAAAACAAATATTCAAAGAAAAATTGTTTTGTGGCCCCTGAGCATGATATATTTTTGAAACTAAGCATGTTTCCTCAGAATGATTTGTTATATTTATGTAAAAAGTTTTGAAGTGTTTGGAAAGTGCACTTTAAAGATATAAGAAAATTACTGCTATTTATTTTTACTGTTACTTTAATAAATCACCATTGCCACACCGTTCGAGATATCCTAAATCCGTCCGCAATTTAAAATCTTCAGTATATTGGCATCATGTTGACAAAGTTTGGTGTGAACTACTTGTTTCTGCTCGGAGGAGTATTAATTTGTTTACAGCCTGTTTTCTCCAAAAACAAACATTCAAATAAAAATAGCCGACTTCCTGTTGGTCGTAGTTAATGACTGTAAATTAGAAAGTTGTCCGGCTTAATAAGAACAATTTATGTACCGAGTTTTGTGTCTGTAGCTAAAACTAACCCCCCCGCTTTTGACAAAAGGTGGCGCTATAGAGTGCCTCTTCCACGCCCGTTTATGAGCTTTTTCCGGTGTCTAACTATCATTAATACGGATATGCGTATTGAGTTTCATGGAATTCTAAGCATGTTATCTGCCTCAAAATCAACTTCAAAATCAACAAAAAAACGTTCAACTTTGACATATTACCATGGCAACAATATTTTAGATATCAATATTCCCTTCACAGTTTTACATCAGCCGTGTTTTCTCATTACTCTGATGAAGTTTGAAGCAAATTGGGTAAAAATAAGATGCTGGATTCAAAGCATTTTGAAATGACACATTTCCTGCTGCCAGTTGGTGGCGCTATAACTTTTACTCATAATAGTCACATCTATTCGATCGGCATCACACAACGAACAAACCCCTGAAGTTTGATCAAAATCAGACAATGTATGTGGATGTTATTAGACATTTCGTGTCTCTCATTTTTCGCCATAATTCATCACCTCGCCACGGGCAAACCGTTCGAGATATCAAAAATCCCTCCGCAATTTAGCATCCCCAATGTCTTGAGATCACGTTCACCGACTTTGGTGGCAATCGTATGGAAGCCCTCAGAGGAGTATATCAAATTCCAGAGCATGCACTTTCAAACAACCCTAAATAGCTGACTTCCTGTTGGGCGGAGCCTATGACATAGAGGGCGACAGTTGTTCAGCTCAATGAGATCTATATGTGTACCGAGTTTCATATGAATACGTGCAACTATGTGTGAGCTACACATCATGTTAAAAACTGTGTTCTAGGGGTCGCTGTAGAGCCCCTGTGCCACGCCCGGGTCCCAGCCTCTGCGGCGTCCTAATGGCCGCGGATTCCAACGTGTGTGCAAATTTTCAAGAGTTTTTGAGCACGTTAAGGCCCCCAAAAACGCCCGGATAGTCGAAAAAAAAAAAAAAAAAAAAATAATAAAATAAATATAGCTGCAAGCAGCGATGGCGGGCCCAAGCCGTCAGCGCAACCGCCACGCCGGTGGCATCAGGAAAACTGTGCCCAGCGGGCACATGCATCACAGTAACCTTCCGGCAGTCTGGTTTTGAGGGATACGGCAATGAAAGGGTTAATCAAAACTATCAAGACATTGAGAGACACACACACACACACACACAAACATACACGCAACAATATATAAAATTTTGGTAACACTTTCAATAAGGTTTCAGTTATTAACATTAAGTATATTAATTAATATGAACAATAATTATATAGCTTTTATTAATGTTAGTCTCTCTCTATTCTCTCTCTCACACACAAAATGTAAATCTTTTGTAACATTTTTCAATAAGTTTTTATTTTTTTGCATTATATAAGTTAACATTAAGTTAGCATGAACAATAATTTTATAGCATTTATGAATCTTGGTAAATGATATGTTCAAAATTGACTACTAATTTTTAATTAATGTCTTGTTAATGTACATAAGTTACTGTACCATGAACTGACATGAATTTTTTACTAACACAAAAATATATTAAAAAATATGTTGTTCATACTTAGTTTGTTAGTTTTGAATTAACTAATGTTAAAAAATATGTTCTTGAACTATACTAGTTAACATGAACAATAATTCTATAATATTTATTCATATTAATTAATGTCAAGTTAAAAAATTATTACAACTTAAAATTTTAATAATGTATTATCTTAACATTAGTTTATGTTCTGTGAATTAACATAAAATTAATATTTTT